>CM065691.1:52653371-52780871 GCA_017654935.2 Phymorhynchus buccinoides
CATTGGATTTCTTCGGATGTTTAATCTTTCTCACTGGAAAAACTTCTGGGAGTTGCTGCATCTCTGAATTCCATTGGATTTCTTCCGATGTTTAATCTTTTTTATTGGAAAGCCTTCTGGGAATTGCTGCGTCTCTGAATTCCGTTAGATTTCTTTGGATGTTTAATGTTTTATTGGAAAGACTTCTTGCATGATTTGTTAATTTTGTTCCTAGAATTAGCTCAAGTGGTCTCCCTGGTTGAGGTTTGCGCTTGTCAGTGCTTTTTAGTGTTTATTATCCATGGCCTAGTACTGTGCTCTTTATTCAACTTTTAAGTTTTACGGCAAAAAAGGGTACACATTGTGATTAGTGTTGCAGTAGTACAAAAGCTTAAGGTCCATGTACACGTGAAGATTTTTCACTTTTCCCATGGCAACAGTGATAGGCCTGCAATATCAATACTAGCATAACACTGTGTTGCCATGGGGAAAGAGTGAAAAATTTTCAGTGGTACATCGACCTTTATTAAGTATGGTTTGTATGTTGAGCAGATTTTGTTTCCTCTGAATATTGCTTGGAATGGAGTGAAGAAAGTGTGACTTCCAGTTATCTGTCTCTCTCTTTGACTCTGCCTTTTCCCTTTGCTTTCTGACATCTACTATCTTTCTGACTTATTGGCCCATTCTCCTGCCTTTTTTCCCCCAACAAATCTTCTCCTTTGAGCTCCTCAGAAATCGGAATGCAGTGGGGAGACCAGTGAAAACTGAAAACCAGACACATGCGTACCTTACCCATTATGGCCTTATGGCCTGGGAACACAAAAGAAGAAGAATGTGTAGTACTAGTAGTTAAATGAATACAATCGTTTTGTATGAAATATATATAATCAAGGTGTCACGATAAATAAGTAGTCGTATGAAATATTTACCTATGCGCATTAGAGCAGTTACTTATCTCACGTGATTACTACTAACCCTAACCCTAACCCTATCCCTAACCACGGAAAGAACCAAGAAATAGAGCAGGAGGGTGTAAATCTACATATTTGCAGAGAAATCGATGTACAAAGCCATGCACTTAGTTTCGTAATGATTCACAATGGCGGACAAACAAACGATTCTGATTGGCTATGCGGCTAGAGGTAAAAATACACCGACACAAAGGCAATAAAGTAATATTGCTTCAATGTTTAATCACTTTAAATACTTCTACAATATATAAACTAGATGTCATTTATTTTATTTATGGTATGTAATTTGTTAAAAGATTCACACCTTGCTTATGGTCACAATACACATTGCTATTTTTTCCTCTTTCCTCATGGCAACACAATGATCACTAGTGCATAATAATGACTTGTATGTCACTGTGTTGCCATCCATGGGGAAAGAGCAAAAAATTACATCTATTGTGACCAATAGTGAATTAACACATACTGTAATCGTTCATCACTTAAAAAGAAAGATGTTTAAACAGATGCCAGATGGATATTGCACCATGTTTATATTATAATTATATGTACTTGAACATCAACTTATGATATTTTCTTGTGATAATATTTTTAATTAAAAGTTACATTGATGGTTGAAAATCAAAACTAATATTTTTTCCTGCTGCCAAAATTGATCGTTTTTGGGGGGTGTTAATTGATTTTTTTTTTTAATTTGGGGTTGATTGAAGTTTTTTGTTAATTTTGGGGTTGATTGAAAAGGGTTTTTTGTTAATTTTGGGGTTGTCCGTTGATTGAAGTTTTTTTTGTTAATTTGGGGGTTCATTGAAAAGTTTTTTTGTTACTATTGCATGTACATTGGATTTTGAAAACATACTGCTTTATTTTATTTTCATTATTTTTAATATGGATGTGTGTACATAAATTGCATGTAGATTGAGACCTTTTGCATGTTTTGATTTTTGCTCTTACTGCTGTTGGTTAGCCAGTTTCTTTTTGTTAGTGATTGCAATCATTTTGAAAATATTTAATGTTATTTTGATGATTCGTATTCATTTTGCTTGTACAATACCAAAGGCTAGAAAACAAAATTGCTGATGACATACTTTTAAAGTGGAATGTATTTTGCTTGAATTGAAGAAAATGAATTTAGTTTCAACTTTCATGCACCATATTTTATGAACTATATAACACTAACAGTATAAGACAATACTTTTCGTTTTCTGACTGAGATCCCTATGTCTTGTAACAAAGACTGATAATACACTGAGTCCCCCTTCTTCTGGAAGTTCTATGCTAGTAACTTCCCCAACTCTATCACTCTCTTTGACTCTGCCTTTTCTCTTCTTTTTGCTTTCTGGCATCTACTTCTTTCTGCCTTATTGGTCCATTCTCCTGCATTTTTTCTATAAAACCCTTCCACGTTTTTCCTTTTTACAATTTATGACATTGCAGGGTGTTTGTTTTTTTATTGTACACTGGCGTCCACACGTGAGACCTTACGCACTTGAGTAGGCACCTGTTGTCCATTCTGCAGTGCATATTTGCTTATATAGCCTTTTTTATGTATTATAGCTTACTAGTATGTATTTGTTATCCTTTTTTACTGTTTTTTTTAAACCTGGATCCGATAAATAGAGTAGAGTGGCTCAATGTTTCCAGCACTGTGTGGACTTATGTGCTATAGGGTGCAATGATGGAGGTGTCATGTTATGAATTGTACTGTATGTTTTGTTGTTTACAGGTTGGTTGTTGAACGTTGGTAAGAACTAAGATACATTAATGAGTGTTTTGTGTAATAAGTGGTCGAACTTTACGCAGTGACAGTCCTGAGATGACCATAGCTGTTGACGGGACTATAATAGACAAAATAAATAATAATAAACCATTATGACAAAATTTGTTCTTCTTCCTGGTCGATCGCTCAGAGTTTCCTGTCTATTATGAGGGCAGATGCATCATGCTGCCGTTATGCGCCTAACTGAGAAATAGTTAGGCCCAGCATGTCCGTCTTCAGCTAGAGAAAAGCTTTGTAAGAATTTCTTGGGGGAAAAAAGGCAGGAGAATGGACCGGTTAGGCAGAAAGATAGTAGATGACAGTAAGCAAAGGGAAAAGGCAGAGTCAAAAAGCCATTTGATGAAGTTACAAGCAAAGAACTGCCAGAGGGTGGGGGAACTATTTGTACAAAGACCCCCCAGTATCCCCACGGGGGGGAATATATTTTTGTTACAATACTTATAATTGAAAGCACCTTATAGTCAGTAAAATGTGATGTATTGTTGTTTTATTTTGCTTAATGTTATTTAGAAGAGTTTGTTCATTCAGTTCCCAACTACATCCATTAACGCTTTCACCGCCAATGTCACATTTTTGCACCACAATGGTTTACCTTTGTCACTAAAAAGCATCAAATCAGGTCCTGTTATCTCAAGACCCTATTTTCGTAATTTTGAGAGGTAAGGAAAGTCCTAATGTTATACATTTCACAGAGGAATTCACAATATTGCAGTTGGGTTTTTTCTGTACCCAAGTTAAGCTTAATGGCTGAAAAATGGCTGGCGGCGAAAGGGTTAAAATTCATTTATTGTATGTACCCGACATATTTTTTGTTACTGTATGCATGATTTTGTATTCTTAAAATGCACAATTTTAGTGGTCGACTTAACTCGCTCCTTTCACGACGTGGCGGCGCTACGGTCAAGTGGGTCCGAACCTAGTGGTATCCTTTGTTGAGGAGAGGGGCACTCTCCTCCTCTCCCTCTCTCTCCACAACAAAGGCTACCACTAGGTTTGGACCACTTGGACCCTTTTTTGTTATACTGTATGCGTGATTTTTAATTCTTAAATGCACAACAATTTTAATGGTCGACTTAGCTTGCTCATTTCACCGCATGGCAGTGCTACGGTCAAGTGGGTCAAAACCTAGTGGTAGTTGGGGAGAGGGGCACTCTCCTCCTCTCTCTCCACAACAAAGGCTACCGCCAGTTTTGGACCCACTTGACTGTAGCGCCGCCACGCCGTGAAAGGAGCGAGCTAAGTCAGTCATTCATCCATTACTATACTCAAACACACAGTAATGGTTAAGAAAACATCAATTTTACAATTTTTTTAAGGTGACGCACTGCGTGTTTTGGGGGGCAATTTATGTTCATTTTTGTTTCTCAGGAACTAATAAAGATATCTACATGAAATTGTGCACACTGATGCAAAACATGACCCTGACCATATATGCCAAATTTGAAGACTCTGTGTGTAGGCACTATGAAAGTATGGAGTCCACCTAAAAATAAATCACACGAAATCTTAGCCCCTCGACAGCACTGGATTCAAGCACTGCATGGTGATGCTGATCATTTGTCCACTTTCCTAAGACATCAAAGAGTGCAATGGTCATTAGCATGTCTGAGTTGTTAACTCGCATTCTTTGTCTCATCAAACAATAGTAAAAAATTCATAGGATCTCGCTTAATGTTTTGTTGATGTTACTTGGGAGTTTTTTTAGTTCTTAGTTTCTTTTAAATGGTTGTGTGTGCATTTTTGTTTTGTTTTGTTTTTTGGTAAATTTAAATTCTTGAAGTTGAAAAACATGTAATATACATACACACACTTCTCAAAACATGTTCATGTTTAAAGACAGAATCATGTTCACATATTATGCAAGTGCACACACACACACACACACACTGACACACGCATTCATGATATATGCCCACACATATACACATACACATTATCTTCCATGTCCGTGTTCTTATTTATTTGCATACATGATATTTTATTCTGAAGTAACAGCTGATTTTGCTTAGTTTATACATTTGCTGATTCTCTTAGTCAAATTAGCTTGTAATTACAACTTGTTTTTAAATTTTTACATGCATTTCACCCATGTTTATTTAACTAGCATTTTTTTCATCAAAATCAAAGTTATTAAAATACATGTGCTGATTCAGATAAATCAAATCTACTTGTACGTAATAATTATGATTTTATTTCTGTATTCTCTTAGTCAAATTAGCTTGTAATTACAACTTGTTAATTTTTGCGTGCATTTCATCCATGTTTATTTAACTAGCAGGTTTTTTTCATCAAAATCAAAGTTATTTGCTTTTGAAATGTGCTGATTCTGTTAAATCAAATCTACTTGTACATAACAATTATTATTTTATTTCTGTATATACTTTGTTCATTCAAATCAAATTTGTTGATAAATATACAAATACCATGTCTTCCAACATGATTTCATGGAAGAACGAAACATTTTACTTCGTGATGATTATCAAAATAAATTTATTTTGCATCATACTGTTTGCGTTATTGTCCACTATATTGTACAACAGGGCTTCCAATCGTCCTGCAAAACCAGGGGTCCCAGGGACTCCTTCACTTACAGCATAGAGGGTCCTAGAGGCGGGATAGATGGTCCCAGTGGCATTGCAAATGCTAAAAAGAATGTTTCTAGTGCATCCCTGGGATCCCCTGCACATTCTTTTAGAGGGTCCTTGAGAATATTAGTGCTTCATATTATATCATAGACCCCCAAATGGGGGTCCCTGGGAGCCCTGGTACTATTTATGCTGAAGTGATATGTGTGTTTAATTTTTTTGGGGGGGTCTCTTTTTTTTTTAAAAGGTGATATCAAATACAAAAGATTAGCAGTTTTACAATGTTTCACATCTTCCTTAAACTGGAAACCAGTTTCCCCACTTCCCAATCTCTAGCATATCCAGACTGCAATCTTGTACTATTGAAAGTTCAGTATATGCGTTTCCCATCAGCAAGCAAAGCTAGCGAAGTTAGCCGAGTAAAGCTAGATAGAAAAAAATGGCCGTCTAAATCGGCCATACAATCGACAGCGTGGTAATTGTGATAATAAACACTCAACTCATCAAAACTCTCTCTAGTTGTTAGAAAAAAAAATTAATGTTCAAATGCAGATTGATTCGAACAGAAACTCAGCCACCATTTTATTTATCCATCATAGCTACTTGCTAGGCTGCTACATAGCGAACCCAGCTGGTTCGCTTTGCTAAGAAGTAGTGGTGTCCAATGAAACGCCTTCCTAGCTTCGTTATGACTTATGCAGTGGCTAGCTTTTCCTACGATTCTGAAACGCGCCTCCGGCATGTTGTAAACTTTCAGCATTAGCCCCTTATACTGCCACAACAAACAACACAAATTTTAAAATCACCCCCCAATTTTTTTTGGTGTGTGGTCTTTTTTGTTATTATTTAGTATCGACACCTTGCTTTCAAGTCATTTAGTCAATTTCAAAGAAGGCAACAACTGTGTGTGCAAACAATCTTACCCAACAACAACAAAAAAACTTTTTTTTGCCTATCAAAAAACAGAAGTCACAGAAGTCAGCGTGCACACACACACACACACACACACTTTAGCCAAATACTTGAAATCAGTCCCAAAAACCTACTCGATCTCACACACACAACTTTCTAACTCGCGCACAGTTCTGTTCACAATTTCCGTAGTACCACACACCAGTTTCCCTGATCGTAATAGCTCCTCTCTACGCTACAGCCCTCCACCTCCGCACAAAGCGCATCCAGCTCCCCTTGCTGAAACACGTGGTAAAAACGGTGAAACGTCTGACCACCTTCTCCCCCCCTTTCTCCCTCTCCCTCTCCACCCCCTCTCTTCCCTGGTTTCTTCTTCAGCTGCCAGGGAACCAGTATGTCCTGCTCTTTGAATTCTGTTCTGTTCACGTGAACCTGCAGACATTTTGATGTTGGGTTTTCTTCTTCTGCAATAACCGGCGCAGAGTCACCATCTTTGCTGTCTCCCTGCGCACAAAGTCCAGCAGAGTTACCATCTTTTCTGTCTCCCTGCGCACAAAGTCCTTCGTTCTCACTTTCCTCCGAGCATCTACGACCTCTCTCATCATTCCGTCTGTCTCTGTCTCTCTCCGGTTTCTCGTCCTCTGTTTTTGATTTCCGACCGTGTCTCTCACTAGATGCTTCTTCCGCCCGATCAGGACTTTGACTAAAATCGCGACAAGAGTCGCCATCTTTTTTGGATCGATTTTTGCAACAAAGTCGATCTCTCTCGTCTTGGTCTAAGCAGCCACTGCCACTCTCACAATTTTCACTGTCTCTTTCCTGTTCCTGACAGCTGTTTCCTTCGACTTTCTCGCAGTTTCTATCAGGTTGTTTTTCATCACTTGCTGGTTCGTGACAGATGCCTCTCTCACGTTTCTCACAGTTTCTGTGGGAGTTTTGAACGTTTCTCCCTGTTTTTTGACGGTCACGAGACACTTCATTTTGGTGCAGGCCTTCACGACATGTTTCTGTGCCAGTTTGGGGCGACGTCTCCGTACCATCTGAACTAGCCTGATGGCATTTGGCTTCCTTCTTGTACTGTTTGTAAGGTTTGAGGTAAGAAGACTTCTTGTTGTCTTTTTGCTGCTCCCGGGCCCAAACATAGATCAGCACACGGCCGCCTGGCCGGAGGATTCGAACCAGCTCCTCTACAGCCTGTTTCCGCCTTCCCTGGGGGGGGGGATCAGTAGATGAAATTAGTATGAAATGACTTACTGTATAACCAATTCAAAATATATAGCAGTTAGCAAAACAACCAATTAAAAATAGAAATCAGCATAAAATAACCATTCAATGTTATATCTGATTCCATTTTCAAAGTTTTACTTTTTTAAAAGAGTTTTACAGTCAAACTCTGGAATTCATTGCCTTCTGCTGTCAGACATAGTCAATCTTTAGCATCGTTCAAAACAAACCTGAAAACACATCTTTCCAAAAGTCGCACTTCAATAACGACCCTACACTTCAAAATTAATTGAGGTGTGCTCTTTAAAATGATGTATTTGTGTGTGTACAAAATGCGTGTACGTAATACAGACACTACAACAGACACGTTTGTATGCGGTGCTTCTTTTGATGAGTATAAGTAGGATACATAGTTTTAAATGTTTGCCAAAAGATATAAAAAGTTACGAAACGGTGCAGAGATAACATTCTGGTTTACAGATTAAAATTATTGAAAAGTTCTGGGGAGGTAACTCATGATTGGAGTGTAAAAGTAGACCGCGTGCCACAAACTATTGCGATCTAGAGGGGGGGGGGCGCTTGTTAATATATGCAGTCTGCTGGTCCTACAGGTATAAGCATTATGCACAATGACAGTAAAACAAAATGTGAACATTCAGCTTCACCGTTTTGACTTACTGGTTTTTGAGATTGGCATTTATTTTATTTTCCCAACCCCCTGTGGGGTACCAGGGAGTGTTTTGTATAAATAGTTTGATGAACTTTCTGTGTGGTTCTGTGCTGTATGTAACTTCCTCTAATCTGTCACACTCTTTGACTCTGCCTTACGTCCCTTTGCTTACTGTCATCTACTATGAGTCTGCAATACTGATTCTCCTGCCTTTTTGCTCAATAAAAAGCGCTATATAAATTTCAAAAATTATTTCCTCCAGCCGAAATCAGCCTTGCTGGGCCTAACTATTCCTTAGTTAGGCGCATCTGCGCTCATAATTGACAGGAAACTGTCTGAGCGATCGAAAAAGAAGATTTTTTTAACTACGTTATGTAATCGTGTACCTTGGTGGACAGATGATGCACAACAGCTATACACAGAGCCACGTCCGCACTGTGTGAGCGAAGAGGGATGGCCAGAACATCACTCACTAGCACCTGATAGCCCCGGGACTGCACGATGCTCGCCAAGTTGTGGCTGCGGTCAGACCCAATCTAAAAAACCCAAAAAACATACACATATTGTAGGCGCAAACGCACACACACGCATCACTCACTAACACTTTACAGCTACTATACTGGCCAAGTATCGGACACAATCTGAAAAAAAGCATATGTAGGCGCAAACGCACACACACATCACTCACTAACACTTTACAGCTACGAGATTGCACTTTACAGCTACGAGATTGCACGATACTGGCCAAGTATCAGACAATCTGAAATGGAGAAAAAAAAGCTCACACAAGCACGTATGTATGCGCGCACACATGTGCACACACAGACACAGACATACACATCACCATATGACCCTCACTAAAAAGGACAATGCTTCACAAGTTATCACTCTAACTTCTCCGAAGACAGAGTGCGGCTGCCCATGTTGCGAGGTAATCAAAAACGGTCACACACGTAATGTTTTCATCCGTAGCTGACGCACTCGTACCATAAGTGTTCAAGTGCTTCCACTGCTGGGGTAATCCCTTGAGTCTTTAAGCCAGGGTAAGCAAACAAACACACACACTTGTGCGCGCGCACACAAACACATCACGAAACTAGACTAGACAATGCTTGACAAGTTATTACTCTAACTAGATCGATTAGTCAAATGTACGGAATCATCACTATCACTCCCACAAACACATTATAAAGTTCTAAACAAGTGTACAAAATGTGAAGTGGTTTGGTCAGGCAATACACGAAATACACCTCAGAGAGACCAGAAAAAAACAAGGTCAAGAAGCTTGGAAACGTCTCCCACTGCATTCCTTGAGTGATGCCGATTGAGAATATATAAGGTTATATGGGTGTACAACAAATGTTTTTCAAACTACAGCCTCAAGCGCTGTGGGTTCTATGTCACAATCTCTGTCCCTGTCTATCTTTGTTTCTCTCTCTCTCTTTCTGTGTTAATACAACTGTACCAAGGTACTTTCCCCTATACAACAGTATATGTATGTCTGTCACAATCTCTCTCTCTCTCTCTCTCTCTCTGTTAATACAACTGTACCAAGGTACTTTCCCCTATACAACAGTATATGTATGTCTGTCACAATCTCTCTCTCTCTCTCTTTCTGTGTTAATACAACTGTACCAAGGTACTTTCCCCTATACAACAGTATATGTATGTCTGTCAATGCTCTCTCTCTCTCTCTCTCTCTGTTAATACAACTGTACCAAGGTACTTTCCCCTATACAACAGTATATGTATGTCTGTCACAATCTCTCTCTCTCTCTCTTTAGACTAGTTAATACAACTGTACCAAGGTACTTTCCCTAACTACAACAATATATGTATGTGTACACAATCTCTCTCTCACTCTCTCTCTCTCTTTCTGTGTTAATACAACTGTACCAAGGTACTTTCCCCTATACAACAGTATATGCATGTCTGTCACAATCACTCTCAGAGAGACTTTCTGTGTTAATACAACTGTACCAAGGTACTTTCCCCTATACAACAGTATATGTTGATGTCTGTCACAATCTCTCTCTCTCTCTCTTTCTGTGTTAATACAACTGTACCAAGGTACTTTCCCCTATACAACAGTATATGTATGTCTGTCACAATCTCTGTCTCTCTCTCTCTTTGTTTCTCTCTCTCTCTGTGTTAATACAACTGTACCAAGGTACTTTCCCCTATACAACAGTATATGTATGTCTGTCACAATCTCTCTCTCTCTCTCTCTTTCTCTGTTAATACAACTGTACCAAGGTACTTTCCCCTATACAACAGTATATGTATGTCTGTCACAATCTCTCTCTCTCTTTCTGTGTTAATACAACTGTACCAAGGTACTTTCCCCTATACAACAGTATATGCATGTCTGTCACAATCTCTCTCTCTCTCTTTCTCTGTTAATACAACTGTACCAAGGTACTTTCCCCTATACAACAGTATATGCATGTCTGTCACAATCTCTCTCTCTCTCTCTGTGTTAATACAACTGTACCAAGGTACTTTCCCCTATACAACAGTATATGTATGTCTGTCACAATCTCTCTCTCTCTCTCTCTCTTTCTGTGTTAATACAACTGTACCAAGGTACTTTCCCCTATACAACAGTATATGCATGTCTGTCACAATCTCTCTCTCTCTCTCTTTCTCTGTGTTAATACAACTGTACCAAGGTACTTTCCCCTATACAACAGTATATGCATGTCTGTCACAATCTCTCTCTCTCTCTTCTGTGTTAATACAACTGTACCAAGGTACTTTCCCCTATACAACAGTATATGTATGTCTGTCACAATCTCTCTCTCTCTCTCTGTTAATACAACTGTACCAAGGTACTTTCCCCTATACAACAGTATATGTATGTCTGTCACAATCTCTCTCTCAGTCTCAGTCTCTGTCTACCTCTTCTACACACATGCAAATAACAATACCTTCTTCTTCTCCGATCGCTCTGACAGTTTCCTGTCAATTATGAGCGCAGATGTATCATGCTGCCGTTATGCGCCTAACTAAGAAATAGTTAGGCCCAGCAAGTCCGACTTCGGCTGGAGAAAATGTTTTTGAAAGTGTTTCTTGAAAAAAAAGGCAGGAGAATGGACCGGTAAGGCAGAAAGATAGATGACAGTAAGCAAAGGGAAAAAGGCAGAGTCAAAGAGAGTGACAGATTAGAGGAAGTTACAAGCACAGAACTTCCAGAAGGTGGGGGAACCATTTACACAAAAGACCCCCAGGTATCCCCACGGGGGGAATAACAATACCTGATAAAGGCTGTTGTTGATACCAAAGTACTTCCCGTTCCCACAGCCAATGTCCACCAGCACAGAACTGGGTTCCTGTTCCCTCAGGAACTGTGCGATGTGGGGCCACGGCCTGTGTCGCGTGTCGCTGAAATGCTCCGCTATTTCCTCATATACCTAAACAATAATATCAACGAAAATCAAAATCAATGATCATAAAATGATAACTGTGCAATGTGGGGCCACGGCTTGTGTTGCGTGTCGCTGAAATGCTCCACTATTTCCTCACAGTAAATAACGATAATAATTATATAATTGTGTGCTGTGGGGCCATGGCCTGAAAGGCGTATCGCTGATATGCTCCCCTATTTCATCATACACCTAAACAGTAATAACAACGAAAATAAAGATCATAATATAATAGCTGTGCGATGTGGGGCCACGGCCTGTGTCACGTGTCGCTGAAATGCTCCGCTATTTCCTCACATACCTAAACAGTAATAACAACGATAATATAATAGCTGTACGATGTGGGGCCACGGCCTGTGTCGTGTGTCGCTAAAATGCTCCGCTATTTCCTCATACACCTAAACTGTAATAACAACGGTAACAATGATCATAATATGATAGCTGTGTAATGTGGGGCCACGGCCTGTGTTGCGTGTCGCTGAAATGTTCCGCTATTTCCTCATAAACCTAAACAGTAATAACAACAATAGTAATGATCATCATATAATAACTGTGCAATGTGGGGCCACAGCCTGTGTCGCTGAAATGCTCCGCTATTTCCTCATATACCTAAACAAACGATAGTAATGATCATAATATGATAATAGCTGTGCGATGTGGGGCCACAGCCTGTGTCGCTGAAATGCTCCGCTATTTCTTCATATACCTAAACAGTAATAACAACGATAGTAATGATCATAATATGATAATAGCTGTGCGATGTGGGGCCACGGCCTGTGTCGCTGAAATGCTCCGCTATTTCCTCATACACATAAAAACAACACGATTCAGTTTTAGCAATCTTTTATAAAAACATAAACAGTAATAACGCTGCAAAATTTCAATTACAGTGGAACCTCTCAATAAGACAAAAAAATCGGTAAAAAAAAAAGGTCTTATAGGGAGGTGGACACTCAGTAGTCCGGATATAAAGAGGGGGAAAATCGGTAAAAAAGGTCTTATAGGGAGGTGGACACTCAGTAGTCCGGATATAAAGAGGGGGAAAATCGGTAAAAAAGGTCTTATAGGGAGGTGGACACTCAGTAGTCCGGATATGAAGAGGGGGAAAATCGGTAAAAAAGGTCTTATAGGGAGGTGGACACTCAGTAGTCCGGATATGAAGAGGGGAAAAATCGGTAAAAAAGGTCTTATAGGGAGGTGGACACACAGTAGTCCGGATATGAAGAGGGGGAAAATCGGTAAAAAAGGTCTTATAGGGAGGTGGACACTCAGTAGTTCGGATATGAAGAGGGGAAAAATCGGTAAAAAAGGTCTTATAGGGAGGTGGACACTCAGTAGTCCGGATATAAAGAGGGGAAAATCTGTAAAAAATAAATTTGGGTCACATAAACTTATCTTGGAGAATCTTAACCCTTTCATCGCCCCTGTCGCCTCTTGGCACCACAATGATTTAACACCCACATCAATGAAAAGCATCAAATGAGGGTCTGCTATCCATTAACCTTATGTTCTTAATTTTGGGAAGTAAGGACAGGCCCTATTTTATGCATAACACAAAGGAATCTCCAGTATTGCAGACATAATCTTTTCACTACCCAGGTAAGCTTAATGTAAAGTTTTAGCTGAAAAATGACTGGTATTGAAAGGGTTAATAGGGAAGGTCTTAATGGGGAGGTTCAACTGTATTTTCTGACAAAAATAAAACATCCCTGGTTCATTGGTTTTCTTCTTCGGGGGTTGATACAGTTGGCAACCTCAGAATCTCGAAACAAAGTTAGTCAGTCAGTTAGACGTCTACTAGGCGTTCAAGACTGCACTTTGTCATCTCCAAACATGGAACACTCAATTTTTAGTAAAGTTTTATTTTTTGTGTGTTTAAGGTTTTGGTTAGGGTTATGGATAGGGTTAGGGTTAGGGCTAGAGTCAGTTCAATTTCAGATTGAATGGTTAAAAGATACACATTCTAAAGCATCGCTGAAAACCGACATTGTCACGCGAATGGCGTCACTTTCCATATTTGGAGATGACCAAGTGCAGCATTGAACGCCTTGTTAGACGTCTGTAGTCCTGTCAACAGCTATGGTCATCTGAAGACTGTCACCACGTACAACTTCCAACAGCGTTTAACACAACATCGTAATACACCACATGATACATCCTGACAACATGACATTATTATTATTATTATTATTCTGCGTTCCCATATGGACATAAAAGGTAAAGTACGTATGTGTCCGGTTTTCAGTTTTCACTGGTCTCCCCGCTGCGCACAGCTGACACATTCCGATTGCGGAAGAGCTCAAAGGAGAAACATTATTTGGAAGATTTGCAATGCTGTGGGCTGGACAGTATCTTAAATTGTGGTCTGGGGTCTTGAGCCACTCTTGACGCTCGTCTAGTGTGGGTGATTTTGAGTCAGTTGAGGTGGCTCAGTAAGGTGCAGTGGCCAGTCCTCAGCCGGAAGAGGGTTGTTTGCTGGTGCTTGCGGAGCTGGTGCATCTGCATCAGGTATGTTGGCAGAACCAATTCTGGTTATAAGTAGACCAACGGAAAAACTTCGAGGAGAGCATAAAAATAAATAAGAAAGATAAATATGAATAAAACAATTTTTTTGTAAATCAACACTGCTGTCTGAACCCAGCCTTCTCTTCCACTAGGACCGGTAGTGACTACGGGAGATAGTTTTGGCTTCTCTGTGGGACTGGCTTTCAAATACAAACAATGTGACTTGGACTCTCTCTATGCGTCTGTCTGTTTCTCTCACGTACGCACACACACATGATGAAAGGAGGGTACAACCGGAAAAATAACAACACTTTGTTAAGCTTATTCTTTACCCTCAATAAAGGTCATGTTGACCACACACACACACACACACACACCCACCTGATGCACATGCTGTTTCTCCAAAGCCACAGCCTCCTCCTGTGTGCGGGGCAGGCAGCCGGTACTGGTAGTGGCCCTGTCAAAAGACACTAGAAATGACAGGCCTTGAAATAAAGTAAAACAGCACAAAAACATGACGCAGGGCTGCCTACCCCATGTCGCAATTTCCAGGGACAAACTGCTTAAAAACCAGGAACCATCAGACCTGCCTACTGCTACGATTTGGCCGTAGCAGCTACGAAAAATAAAGCTTTGCTACGGAGCTACGGCAACCTTAACGTTGCTACGGAAAAAACAAATTGCCGCCGCATTTTATTTTTGCTTATGCCGTTCCCGGTTTTGTCGGCTTCTAAGAGCAGACGCCGTGTCACGCGCGATAACCTAGTCACTTCCGTTTTTATCAAAGTGACTGCGCATGCGTTCTTATTACTTTCTCTGAAAAAAATGGCGGACTCCAGCAGCAGTAGCGATTCGGGAGATGTTTCAAACGAAAAAAAACGAACCCAAACCAGAAAACGAAAATCATCTGGCACACCATCTTGTTCTAAGAAAAAACATCGGCCTGCCGCACAAGTTTTTAAAATAGCTTACACGGAGGAGTGGCCTTGCATCGTCAGAAGTCGACTCGGTGCGAACCATGCTCGCTGCAGTGCAACCTCTGCCATGCGGACTTCTTTGTGAATCATGGCGGTAGAGATGATTGCCGTCAACACGTTCAATCGGCGAAACATATTAAGCAGTGCGTTTCGGCTCAGGCAGAGAACAAATCGATTGCCGTTGTTTGTGGATGCTACGGAAAAATTTGCCATGCTACTGAAAATTGATGGCTGGGCTACTGATTGGGAAAATTCCAAGTAGGCAGGTCTGAACCATGATCAAATGGGTGGCACGCCTCAAGCTGCGACGCAAATTTTACAGAGACGCCTCAGTGACTATAACGTACCAAATACCAATACCAATACCAAATGGGTCAAATAGAGGGACTATGCAGATTCATCACGAGTGCAACAAGTAGTGTTTTCCTTCTCCTATGCATATATCTTAGTATAGTATAGTATAGCATAGTATAGCATAGTATAGTATCGTATAGTATAGTATAGTATAGTATAGTATAGTATAGCATAGCATAGCATAGTATAGTATAGTATAGTATAGTATAGTATAGTATAGTATAGTATAGTATAGTATAGTGTGGGACTGGCTCAAGCCTAAGCCTCGTGGCTTATAAACATCCCTTCATTGACACTGTTTTGTTTACTTAAAGCATGCCTTTAAAATTATGATTGTAATTCAATCATCGTATTCGAAAAGTAGTTGGCTAAAATGTTCATCCTTGTCAAGATTTTTTAAGGTGTTTAGTGTTGGTGCTCTTTTTAGGTCAGGTGTTAGTAAATTCCAGAGGTTAGCAACTCGATTACTAAAACAATGTTTACGTAAATTGGAAATGATTTGATAGCAAGTTTTTCATGTGCTTTGTCATAGTAATTGTGTAGTTCGTGAACAATGGCTCTGAAAACAAGGGACAAAAGATGAATATAAGTGCAAAGGCTCAAACCATAATTAATAATAATAATAATAAAGAAAGCTTATATAACGCACATTCCAGGGTAGCTGCTCATGGCGCTTTACAAAAAATACATTTAACCAAATCACATCAATACCCATGCTCGCACGCACACAAGCACATACACTGACGAACACAGCATATCATTTACATGCGCATGCACACATACATACATACATACGTACGTACGTGCGTACATACATACACACAGACACACCTATGCCTACACACGTGCATGCACAGAAATATGTGCACATGCAAAAGCACATGCCAGTGTGACAGTATTGAATGCGAATTTGATGTAAAAACAAGTTTGTTTGTTTTTTAGACATTCTTTTCTTTCTTCTTTTTTTTGGCGGAAATAAAAAAGCATCCTGAAATCAGAAATATGAATTGAAAACTGTGTTTCCAGAGATAAGGTTAACATATTCAAGGCCTTTTAATAAATGCAGAATAAACTTATAATAGTTCTTCACGTAACTGGTATGTCGATGGCAGTATGACTTTATTTCCACTATTGTGTCTACGCTTAATTGAGGAGGTGAATGTGGTCTATAGTTTTTCTTAGAATGTTCATATTGTAACTCTTTTACTCTTGTATAATTGTGTGTGTGTGCGTGAGTGCGTGTGCGTGCATGTGTGTGTATATGAGGAAGAAAGAGAGTGTTGCATGCAAGCATTGTGTGTATTTATTTTTACTTTCTGGTGAATTATTATTTGTTTGCCTTCAATTTTCTTGTTCTTGATGTAAAGCGCACTGAGCTTATGTGAGAAAGAGTGGAATACAAATTCACATTATTATTATTATTATTATTATTATCACCATCAGCTAATTGCTTAAACTTTCCTTTTAGATATAAATTTAATTAGCTTACCTGTCTCTCTGCTGTGGGTGATCAATACCTGTGGGGAAAAAAATCAATAATTATTATTCACAATTAACTCACCCATGAATGCCAAGTAATTTATCCGAAATTATGTCACATATGATTTTTTTTAATCAAAATACTTTACCTGTAATTAAAAATCAAAGTTCAGATAATTATCTTTGATGAGTATGAATAACTCAGCAGCTAAATAAAGGAGATGTCATTATTAAAATGATCTGAGGTAAAGCAGGGAGAGGTGATGAAAATTCAGATAAATTATCTCTGTTGAGTATGATTATCATACCAGCTATAGTGTTAACTTATATCAGTACTGTGGCGGTACAATAGCAGATGAGGTTTAACCGAGGCGTGGTTACCGCTACACCTATCTGTATTGTTAAAAAAGTCGGGACTTTACTGGTGTTGCACAGCCTCCAGGCATTACCTCTAGTATCGTTCCCACCATCTTTGTATTTACAAATGTCCCATATGTGTCTGTTCCAGACCGAGAGGACGTAAAGCACCATTTTTCATTCGTGGCTAAATAACACAGCTGATGATATCATGTATATTTGAGGTAAAGGAAGGAGTGGTGATGGAGTGATGAACGGGAAATGTAGCATGTCATTTGCTATCCTCTCAAAACGCCTGTGCCATTTAATGATTTACTGAAACCTGGCTCCTCAACCAATTTGTGGTGACCGCAGCAAACTTTACAAGCACAGAACTTCCAGAAGGTGGGGGAACTATTTATACAAAAGACCCCCCGGTATCCCCACGGG
This sequence comes from Phymorhynchus buccinoides, assembly GCA_017654935.2. NCBI lineage: Eukaryota > Metazoa > Mollusca > Gastropoda > Neogastropoda > Raphitomidae > Phymorhynchus > Phymorhynchus buccinoides. The sequence continues at coordinate 52,671,016 of CM065691.1, forward strand.
GGGAAGAGAAATCAATAGGACAATGTCCCGGCTCTTGCAGAAATAAAAAAGACAAAAGCATGCCAGTGTTAAACATCTCATCAGACATTTGTCCTGACAAGGGAGAACACAACAGGACATTTTCAATGTTAATAGTTCAGTGTAATATGACCGGGGCCTCAGGACTATCACTGATACACACATGCACATATACACATACACACACACACACAGCAAGAAAAAAAAGAAAGAATAAAAAGCGAAAACGCAAACAATCCTCATCACCGACCAACCTGCAGTGGCCGCCAGCTTTCTGAAGGTGAAGGACACTCTGGTGCCTCTGGCCAGGAGAGTGACCCCCCCTGACGGAGACGCAACAATGTCGGATTTGCGCGGCGTGATGCCGTGTGCCCAGACAAAGCGCGAAGGGCCCGTCATGACCAGTAAACTACGAGAGGGGACCAGGACCGAGAGTTGATGACCGTCAGGGTGTCGGAACTCCATGATCACCTGTCAAAATAATAATAATACTTTTGTTCACAGGGCTTATAGTGCGCTGACATCATGCTAAAAGCAAGCTCTTAGCGTTTTACACAATTTTTGACGAAACGATACAGGGCTATTCCCAAGGCTGCTCAGTTTGTCATCTGCAATGCTACTTTGCTCGTTCAGTTGCCGAACTTCAGTTTCCAATTTGCACTCAAAATGCAATTCACATTGAAACACTGCCATACACAGTTTTGAAGCAATTAGTTTGAGCCTTAAACATTTTATTCTCAGACTAAGAAGGATGAGAGTTTTTTCCTGAGTGCAAGAGTGAACGAAGGCTGGGCAGCTAGTAGATGAGGCTTGGCAGAGACACTTGTCTTCTTCGCGACAAACACAGGCGTACATTTGAAACAATCAACTTAAAACTGCTTCTCATCGGCAGAATTTATGCCGTGTGCCCAGACGTAGCGCGAAGGGCCCGTCATGACCAGCAAACTACAAGGGGGGACCAGGACCAAGAGTTGACGACCATCAGGCTGTCAGAACTCCATGATCACCTGTCAAAATAATAATAATAATAATATTGAACAAAGGGTGAATACTCTCTTTCTAATTAACTCCCCTCCACCAAAGTTGATTACGATACCAATCACCTAGCAGTGCGTGGGTCAGAACCAAAGTGAAACAAACAAAGCATCATTCTCAAAAAAGAATGTGCCAAGTTCGCCTTTATGACCCTCCACCCACACAGTACAAATTTGTACAAAAGACCCCCCGGTATCCCCATGAGCGGGGTGGGGGATGGGGGTGTATTTCAAACTTATTATCAGAGAAAAGTTATCAGATCTATATTTCAGAGACTTTATACCTTTTCAAATGACCTGAGATGAGTTTGTATCTTTTGCAAGCAGATTTAGGAAATACACAAGAAAAAAAAGTAATCTTCATAAAAGATTGATTAAAAGAACCGCTCACCTGCGATCCACAGCTCAGAGACATGATCCCATCTTCAAAAGCAGACGGCGTGTCCACGTGAGAGGGTATACCTGGGAAACCATTGCATAAACATGTTTATGCTATCTGTATACCTGGGAAACCATTGCATAAACATGGTTGTGCTATCTGTATTCCTCTCTTTTATCTGTCTTCTGATTCTGTATTCTGCATTTGCATCCAATTACAGCAACATTGCAAATGTCTGTGTATGAGCGCATGTGCGCGCACACAAGCCCGCATTCACACACACACACGCGTACACACTTTGCTTTTATTATTTTTTGGTGTACCTTGATTTTTGTTCTCTGTTCCTTTTGTTTTGTTCAAATGCATGGATATTTTGTTTTCTGTTGCCCTTGTTGTATCATGAGACCACAATGTCATTTGTCTTGTTGAAATAATACAGTATATTTTGACTTTGACAGACACATCCATGCCCTTCTCAACCAGGGAAATGTAATTTTTGTTGGTGATGAATTTCATCCTGCCAGATCGTCTCATTCTATAACTTAACACATTCTTCATTGGAGCTCCAACATCACACATTGAAGCAAAAACCAGACATACAACAAACAAACCCCAAAAGTTTCACAAGCCAGAGTCAGTGACAATTTCAAATCTGCTAAACAAAATTAAATTTTAATAAAATAGACAACTCATTTAGTTGATGAATTTTTTAGTCCTTTCACACACACACAAAAAAGGAATAATATGTATGCTAATCTATCGTTTCCAACGACGACTTTCACAAACTGTTCCAGAGGGCTGGGCTAAAATATGTCTTTACAAAATTACAGTGGAGATGCCTTGCCCAGAGTACATCCCCACTTTCTCAGCCAAAAACGACCACTACAAAGACTGACCTTGTCCAGGCAGGTACTTGTTGACGGTCAACTGGTCAGGGAAATGGTCGACGATTCTCGTGTCCACTGCCCGCTGAAGGAGCTGCCGACACTGCTGTGGTATGCCCTCCCTCAACGGTTTGTTCGGGTCCACGTTGTTCACGCCGTATTTGAACTCGTACCCGTAGTGCTTTACTGCTCTGTGCTTAAGGCTACTACCTGAAAAACACATGCGCGCACACATAAACAATAATAATAATAGTACATAGTATTTATATAAGCTCGCCTTGGCATGAGGCTGTGTCAGACCAGTTGATATAAGCTAGAACGCCAAGGCTACATCAAAATGTTGTTATGCTCTGCATGGTTGTGCGGGGATTGTCCTAAGCCGTGACAAGCTCCTAGCATAACATCATCAGTCTTAACCCCTTCCTTGCCTGGCTACGAGATGGTCTCGTACTTAATGATGTCATTGATGATGTCATAACTTATAATGTCATAAGCCTGGGATTATGGTTTTTGTCTTAGATAAGCCAGAAAGGATATATATCTCTAAACCATTTTCTCAGATTGAGTCTAACAGATTTGTTTTAAACTTTATAATAAAAAAAATCGATAATTTCTATGTTTTCCTCTGGCAGTTAAGGGGTTAAATCCTCCGAAGTCGGAGCGTGGCTGCCCACGTGGCGGGGTAATAAAAAACGGTCACACACGTAATGTTCTCATCCCTAGCTGTTGCATTTGTACCATAGTGTTCAAGTGCTTCGGCTGTTGGGATGATCCCTGGAGTCTTTAAGCCAGGGTAATACAACAACAACAACATATAAGCACCTTTCTTTAGAATTAAACTCAAGGCACTCACACTCACTGATTCACACGCCATTGGGCTAACATACACTATCATTCTACACATTTATTCGACCTTCATCTAATTTACGTGAAAGTTACAGAGAGAAAGCTCTTTGAAACAGAGTTGGGGTTTGAAAGCGGGAAGGGCTGATTGGTGACAGAGGTGAACAGGCAACTAGAAAAGTAGCTCAAATTCATGAGAAGTGCAAATTTTCGCTAAGGAAGACAACTTCCCTGCGCTTCAAACATTGAAAAGCTTCTTTCAGAGACCGGTTATTAAGTTCGGTGCTGTTTACAACCTTTTTGAACTCATAGCCCAAGTGTTTTATTTCTCTGCGCTTCAAATCGCTATCTGAAGACACACCACAACTTGCTAAAAGCTTTCCTTCTTCTTGAACTTGAAGTACCTCCTGTGGGGATACCAGGGTTTTTCCCAGTACAAACAGTTCCCCCGCCTTCTGGAAGTCCTGTGCTTGTAACTTCCTCTAATCTGTCTTTCTATTTGACTCTGCCTTTTTCCTTGCTTTGTGTCATCTACTATCTTTCTGGCTTTTGGCCCATTCTCCTGCCTTTTTTCCAAAAAAATCTTCCATATAGTTTTCTCCTTTGAGCTCCTCCGAAATCGGACTGTGTCGGCTGAATGCAGTGAGGACACCAGTGAAAACAGGAAAACGGACACACACGTACCCATTGTGGCCTTGTGGCCTTATGGCCCGAGAACGCAGAAGAAGAAGAACTTGAAGTTCCTAAGCGGTTGATTTTGGCGGCAACGCATCAGACTTTTGAACCAGTCGCCACAACAAAGTTCAGTCTTCTCCAGGTCACGGCAGCTGCTCAGAGCCGCACCTGTAGCTCTACCCCCCCTGGCCAGGTCTGGCACCGCACAGCATCATGGGCGGGACACAACTGAAGAACATGTTCTGGGGTTTGGGATCCTGACCTATACGGACATTCGTCTGTGTGGGCGGTTTTGAGACGATTCAGGTGGCTCAGTAGTCTTCTGCAGTGGCCAGTCATCAGAGTCAGACGGTAGAGGATTGTTGTCTGGTGTCTCTGGAGTTGATGGAGAGTCAGTACCACCTTCTTTGCCTTGCCTTCTTTTCCACTGGAACTGGTAGTGATAAAAAGCACTCCAACAGCATCGTAGTGTTTTTGCTTTAAGTTATACCTGCAGTTTCCAACCCTGGGAACTCAAATCCCTCCAGACTAAAATGACAAAACTGAACAGTGCTAAACCAAGAATAACGTTAAAAACAAGGAAAGGTGGGTTGGAAAAGAAAAAGAGAGTAAGGGCAGAAAAAAGGAACAAGAAAGGAGGATCTACAAACAAATAAAACAATGCAATAGGAAAGGCACATTACCAGAACTGGTAGATCCTTCCTCGTCAAAACTGACGCTGTCCAGTAAAGACTGTTCTGTTTCCATGGTGATGAAGTCTTCCAGCAGAATTAGCCCCGGTGGAAGCTCACTGGAAGGGCACACGTTGGAGGGAGCTGAACAGATACATGAAGAGCTGAGTATAAATTTGAATTTGTATAATTCCATTCTATTGCTATATACTCGCCTTGATATAGCAGGACTCATTGGCGCTGATAAAGCCTGACACTCTGCGGTGGGTCTTTACCCTCTTTCAACAGGAACCCTGTCAGCTGTTTATTGTGAAAATGGCTTCCAAAGGTACATTCCCACTCTCAGTACCAACTTGTGTAAGTCAACGCTCTGTGACTTCACTGTGAGGGGTCCTTACCCTCTTTCAACAGGAACCCTGTCAACTGTTTATTGTGAAAATGGCTTCCCAAGGTCCATCCCCACTCTCACCAAACTTGTGTAAGTCAACGCTCTGTGAGGGGTCCTTACGCTCTTTCAACAGGAACCCTGTCAGCTGTTTACTGTGAAAATGGCTTCCCAAGGTCCATCCCCACTCTCATCAAACTTGTGTAAGTCAACGCTCTGCAAGGGGTCCTTACCCTCTTTCAACAGGAACCCTGTCAACTGTTTATTGTGAAAATGGCTTCCAAAGGTACATTCCCACTCTCAGTACCAACTTGTGTAAGTCAACGCTCTGTGACTTCACTGTGAGGGGTCCTTACCCTCTTTCAACAGGAACCCTGTCAACTGTTTATTGTGAAAATGGCTTCCCAAGGTCCATCCCCACTCTCACCAAACTTGTGTAAGTCAACGCTCTGCGAGGGGTCCTTACGCTCTTTCAACAGGAACCCTGTCAGCTGTTTACTGTGAAAATGGCTACCCAAGGTCCATCCCCACTCTCAGCCATGAGCAGGTTAGGCATAACTTACCACTGGCTACATACAAAAACAACAGATAAAACCTGACGCTCTGTGAGGGGTCCTTGCCCTCATTCAGCAGAAATCCTGTCAGCTGTTTATTGTAAAAATGGCTTCCCAAGGTACATCCCCACTCTCACTCTCACTCAACTTGTGTAAGTCAACGCTCTGCGAGGGGTCCTTACCCTTTTTCAGCAGGAACCCTGTCAGCTGTTTATTGTAAAAAATGGCTTCCCAAGGTACATCCCCACTCTCACTCACCCAACTTGTGTAAGTCAACGCTCTGCGAGGGGTCCTTACCCTTTTTCAGCAGGAACCCTGTCAGCTGTTTATTGTAAAAATGGCTTCCCAAGGTACATCCCCACTCTCACTCTCACCCAACTTGTGTAAGTCAACGCTCTGCGAGGGGTCCTTACCCTTTTTCAGCAGGAACCCTGTCAGCTGTTTATTGTGAAAATGGCTACCCAAGGTACATCCCCACTCTCAGCCATGAGCAGTTTAGGCCTAACTTACCACTGGCTACAAAAAAAACAGACAAAGCCGGACGCTCTGCGATGGGTCTTTGCCGTCTCTCAGCAGGTGTCCTGTCAGCTGTTTATATGAAAATGGCTACCCAAGGCACATCCCCACTCTCTCAGCCAACTTAAGTGAAACTCACCATTGGCCACAAAGAACAGATATAGAGCCGGACGCTCTGCGATGGGTCTTTGCCGTCTTTCAACAGGAACCCTGTCAGTTATTTATTGTGAAACTGAAAATCACAAAAATGGCTACCCAAGGCACATCCCCACTCTCTCAGCCAACTTAGTTCAGTCAAACTCACCACTGGCCACAAAGAACAGATACAGCCAGACGTTCTGCGAGGGGTCTTTGCCGTATTTTAGCAGGTGTCATCTCAACTGTTTATTGTGAAAATGGCTACCCAAGGTACATCCCCACTCTCTCAGCCAACTTAGTGTGTAGTGTTTATTTCACCTTCATGTGCTTGTGTGAGTGTAGCGTTTTGATGTTTTTTAGTTCAATTAGCCAACTTAGTTAAGTCAAACTCACCACTGGCCACAAAGAACAGATACAGCCGGACGCTCTGCGATGAGTCTTTGCCGTATTTCAGCAAGAACCCTGTCAGCTATTTATTGTGAAAATCACAAAAATGGCTACTCAAGGTACATCCCCACTCTCTCAGCCAACTTAAGTGAAACTCACCACTGGCCACAAAAAACAGATACAGCCGGACACTCTGCGATGGGTCCTTGCCGTCTTTCAGCAGTTGTCCCGTCAGTTCTCGCTGTGCCGTGGCGGCGCTGAGAGCGGAGTCGTAACAGATGAAGCAGAACGCTTTCCTGGGAACCATGACGATCTCCTCCACATGGCCGAACTGACTGAACAGTGTGTGCAGGTCTTCTTGGCTCACTCCGTTGCCTAGCCCTCCGTTTTGAACACAGAGGATCTGGGGAGGAGGAAAAAAAAGACACTGTGTCAGCTTTATCAAGCTTATTCTTTTATCGTCAATAAAGATGATTTTGACATGACTTGACACTGACACACACATTAATACATACACATATGTACACACACAAAGCAACACACACATTAATTTTTACATATATATACACACACACACACACACATAAAAGTGACATATTCACACACACACACAGATACACCGAGGCAAAATCCACATTTTGGCCCGTAAGAGAAAATAATCTGTTGACAGAAAGAGCTACCTGTTTCACTCTTTTCTGTCTTCAAATGATCTCCCTTACGGGCGAAATGTGGATATCTTCTTCTTCTTTCATAGGACATCCTCCGTCATTGTGCTGATGATTCTGTGTAAAGCAAGGGGTTTCCGGTGTATTATTTCATTGGTACTGGGGGATGGGATAGCTGCCCAGATTATCAGCTCAAAGGGGAAGGGGTGTACCGTGTAGGGTGGGGGGGTGAGGTGTAGAGGGGCTGGGGTACCGTAGGGGCAGGGAAGCTGGAAACAGGGAAAAGTGGCAGGGGAAGCGGGAGGGAGGGGGGGGGGGGGGGGGGGGGGAGGATTTAGATCTGGGTCTTGAAGATTTCCAGTTCCACCGAGGTTGATGAAATTGCCTCCGGTGGAAGGCTATTCCATTCTCCCATTGTTCTGGGGAAGAACTTCCTCAGTTCCTGTAATTGGTCTTCTTCTTCTTCTACCATTGAGTATTTTATGATACTATATGCGGGAAGCAAATACACTGCAGAGTGTGATTGCCTCATCTGTCTGGATGGTGGGTGAGGGACTGGCCTGTGCTGGGTGTTAATGGCCACCTCTCCATGGTGACCCAAGTACTTGAGGGTGGCCAGCCTTGCCAATCGTCGTCTGTCTTGAATTGAAAGCCAGTGCAGCTCGATCATCATGTTATCCACGCTTGTGTATGTATACACACACACACTCCTCCCCTGGACCCCTCCCCTCACCAACACACACAAATTGACACAACACGCATTCAATTTAAGGCAATCAGCGCTCCTTTTTCTTCTTCTCTTCAGAGCCAAAGGTCAGTATGGTGACCATTCTTCTTCTTCTTCGCAGTATCCTTCTTATCCTTGAAAAATAAAGTTCAAGTTTTCAGTACGTGGCCACAATCAACACACTGATCATTATGCCACGGAACCAGGCTCCTTCTGGCTCCCTGAGGGTGCCAGAATGATCGTGGGCCCCAAAGAGAAGAAGAAAGGGGCAAGGTTCCGTGGCAAAATAATCAAAGTGTTGATTGTGGCCACGTACAGCGAAGAAGAAGAAGAGGGTGAAGGGGAAGAGGGGCGTCCACCACTGACGCATAATATAGAGGTTACCGATCTAAGATTTAACCGGATTTCTTACAGGAGTTGGTTCATCGCAAACAACAACATTGTCGTTTTTTGCAAGTTGTTCTTTTATTTTGAATATTTTCTTGTTTTGCTTCCTTTGCATCTTCCCCGTGACATCTCCTGTGTGCGCCGCCATGTTGAAAATACTCTATAGAGCACAAACAAACGTTTGTTTGATTTTGAAAAAGAAACTTTATCTTGATGTTCATTTTTCCCAATTTTCGAATTTGTATTATATTTTAGACTATACTGTGCAGTTTATTAGTCCTTATTGGAAACACATTTTATAAACACTTTATAAGATTTTAAGTATAGAGTATGATTGACGTCACTAGCCGCAAAGCAACATGGCGTCGCAATTTTTCAGTGCCGAGGCGCTGAAAATGTGGGAAAAATCAGGAAAAGCCGATTTGTAAGTAAATTTAAAGGATGCGTTTTTGTGTCAAGCTGATCATTTATTATCCCTATGCTACAATGCTTCGGAACAATAAGTTTTTTTGGGTGTAAATTATGGTTAAATTGATGTCGACCTAATGCACGGATTCAGGCCACACGAGAATCGGTCAGTCTCAAAACTGAGAATTTTCGCCGAGAATTGTGATTATTTTCAGCCGGTCTCATGCTTTGACTTCAAGCGTAAAAGACGTTATTATCAATATTGCCACATACTACGCGTTGTTTAGATAGTAAAGTCTCGAGCATTAATATAAACTGGTGCGTTCATTTCCGCCTAATTTGTTCACAGTCCCGGAGTCCTTGCAAGGCCACGATTAACATTGATCAGGGGAAGTGACTCTGTTAATTTAAATTTTAAGTCATCTTTAATTAAATATCATCTTAGTACAGATTAGTCTCTAGTTGAAGACTGTCACTATGACATTCAAATGAGGAGGCCTTTACCCTGGCTGTGGTGCTGCAGCCATAGGGATAGTCTGGCCTTCGGGGACCAGCTGTCCTCAAATCCCTTTTGCCAAGACTTGGGCAAGGCATCTCCACAATAAACAAATTCTAGCCCAGTCCGCCAGAATAGCATCTGTGCCACCTGCTATTGACTGGCATTCGGAAACGACTGACTAGCATACAATGAATCTGTAGACAGTAGTGCTTGTTAAAAATAGGTGTTCCTGTTTGATGTGGCATCATGTTGGGGATCCACAGGGGTAACCAACTGGCTGGGTCATTGTAGATCACGTCTCTCTCTCTCTCTCTCTCTCTCTCTCTCTCTCTCTCTCTCTCTCTCTCTCTCTCTCTCTCTCTCTCTCTCTCTCTCTCTCTCTCTCTCATTCCTGCTCTCTGACTTCGAACCTCGACCAAAATAGTACCATAAAAATCAAACTGTTGATTGTGGGTACTTAACTGGAAGAAGAAGAAGAGAAATAATTTATAATTTTAATGGCGTAAAAATAAAAAGAGCACCAGAAAAATATAGACTAGCTACTTTTTCAGTCGACCAATTTTATTCTCTAAGTCAAATGCAAATTTTGTTTTTAAAAGGAGTGGGTAGGTGGAGTAAAAGCCCATTACACCTCATCCTCCACCCACCCCACACCCTCACACACACACACACACACACACACAGTGGTGCATAGGGTAACTTCCGGTAAGACCATTAACTCTTCTAAGTTCTAGTTCTACAGTTCTAGCACCACGGGCGAATTTATTCTCCTAAAACATTCTACACTCCCACCAAATGGCAAGACATTCACTGCCAATCACCTTGCCATGTGTTTGGTTTTTAGAGCTTTTGTCAATATTTCCGCCATGAATGCAATGTACGCACATTCAAAAAAATAGTTACTTCCCTCTTGTCGGTTGAGAAGCAACGGACAACCAAGAACTACATGGCGCTAGAACTAGTAGAAGAGTTAATGACGCTGGCATTGCTATCGATTAGGAGAAAACATTCTCGGTGGAAAGTCGTTGAGTCAAATAAACGTACAACTAACAGGGAAGAAGAAATTAACACCCCCAATCAGAACAGTTGATAGGGTCCAATCGATGACTTCATACACTTTCTCACTTTCAATGAGTTTCATCTCTCTCTCTAGTTTGGGGGGGGGGGGGGGGTCTCTCTCTTAGTCTCTTTTGGAGCTGGTAAAGGGCAAAACATATAAACACTTCATGGGAAGAATGATATATTTCAATTATTTTTTAACACCATCTGTTTCAGTGTGAAGCATTGCAAGACGTTGTCGGAGAATGACCCCTACGTCCCTCAGCGGCGCAGCCTGAGCCGAGCGCTGTATGAACTGTGCGACTTGGTGCTGAGGGGGCAGCTCAAGGTGGAGACTGAAGCCGCCACCATCGCTGATGTCGCTGTGAGTTCTTTGCGTAAAAAAAAAAACACATGCACACACAAATTGAGACAAACATACACACACACACACACAGTCGACCGACACACACACACTAACACAAATGCAAATTTTGTTTGGTGCTGAGGGGGCAGCTCAAGGTGGAGACTGCTGCCGCCACCATCACTGATGTCTCTTTGCTCAATCACACACACACACACACACACACACACACACAGTCTGTGCGACTTGGTGCTGAGGGGGCAGACCATTAACTGGAGACAGCAGCTAGCCTACAGTTCTAGCACCACGGGCGAATTTATTCTCCTCAAAACACACACACTCCCACCAAATGGCAAACATTCACTGCAAATCACCCTGCCATGCTGAGGGGGCAGCTCAAGGTGGAGACTGACGTCGCCACTGTGCACGCACACTGATGTTGCTTACTTCTTTGTCTTGAGATCAACACAACCAAGAACACAAAAAAATACATGGCGCTAGAAGAGTTAATGACGCTGGCATTGCTATCATTAGGAGAAACCATTCTCGGTGGAAAGTCGTTGAGCTCAAATAAACGGGGCTAGCTCAAGAAGAAGAAATTAACACCCACCATCGCAGAACAGTTGATAGGGTCCAATCACACATCATACACACACACAATGACACACATACTCTGTGCAGCTTGGGGGCTGAGGGGGCTTAGCGTTTGGAGACTGGTAAAGGGCCAAACATATAAACACTTCATGGGAAGAATGATATATTTCAATTATTTTCTAACACCATCTGTTTCAGTGTGAAGCACTGCAAGACGTTGTCGGAGAATGACCCCTACGTCCCTCAGCGGCGCTGAGGGGGCAGCCTCAGCCGAGCGCTGTATGAACTGTGCGACTTGGTGCTGAGGGGGCAGCTCAAGGTGGAGACTGCTGCCGCCACCATCGCTGATGTCGCTGGAGGGGATTGCTTAATCACACACACACACACACACACACACACACACACACACACACACACACTAGATGTGCGATTTGGATATGAGGGGGCAGCTCAAGGTTTAAACTCTGCCGCCAGAACTGATGTCTCTTTGCTCATTTGCTTCACACACGCACACCACTGGCCTGAAATCCAATGTGCGACTTGGTGCTGAGATTTGCAGCTCAAGGTGGAGACATAGCCGTGCACCATCGCTTGCGTAAGCTTAACACGGGTGCTTGTCAGACAATCAACACACACACAAACAATCTGTGCGACTTGGTGCTGAGGGGGCAGCTCAAGGTGGAGACTGCTGCCGCCACCATCGCTGATGTCGCTGTTAGTTCTTTGCTCAATCACACACACAAACACACACAAGTCTGTGCAGGCCAACCTTTTCTGAAGGGCAGGCAAGCTCAAGGTGGAAGACTGACGAGTCAATCCACTGTTTTTGATGTTCCGCTGTGATTATCGTACTGCTCAACTCACTCTTTACTAACGCCACTAATGTCACACACACCAAACAAGATCAGTGAAGGAGATAGCACACACTCACTTCTCAATTATTTAACTTGGTAGCTGCAAAGGACCTTGGCCTTTATCAATAGTGGAGACTTCTGCCGCCACCATCGTGTGTGTGTGTGAAACATGAAACGGTGCCTTAGTGTTAATTCTATCTTCAAAACCGCTTCAAATTTGCTGTGATTTTTAGGGGCGATGGCAACCGGCCGTGATATTTGCGGTTTTTTTTAAATTTTAAATCTATTTACAGAACTGTGCGTCAGATGAAAATTTGCTTCATTTGATGACCCACTGGCCTGAAATCCAATGCGACAGGCAGGAGATTTGAGCATCATACTCATAGACGTGCACGTATCCTTGCGTAAGAATTAACACGGGTGCTAGTCAGACAATGAACTCCACATAAAGGAAGCAACTGCGTTTCTGGAAAGCTGGGTGAGGATTAATTTGTTCGTAGTAGAGATGCTTTGCTCAGGGCACTCTTGCCCGTGAGTTCAGTTTCTGAGGGAAGTGCTTTCTGAAGGCCAACCTTTTCCTCAAGGCTGCAGTGCTAAGAGACTGCATGTGCCTCTGCTTTAAGAATGACAGTCAATCTTTTAAAAAATAATTTTTCATTGCTCCGAAACACTGATTATCGTACTGCTCGCACTCACTCTTTACTAAGGCCACTAATGTCCCACATGTGCCAAATAAGATCAGTGAAGGAGATAGCACATGCTCACTTCTCAATTATTTAAATTGTTAGAACTGCAAAGGACCTTGGCCTTTATAAATATAATAACTTGAATTTCTGTTAAAGAAAAAAATAACGCCTGCAGGCAGGCAAATGTTTTTTCGTGTAATGTGTAGACCGAAGTACACCTGTGACCTAATGTTTGTATGACAAAAATTCAGGCTGTCGGGGGTGTTTAGAATTCTAGCTAACAGGAGTGGTTTGTGGGCGTTAATAAGCCTTAAGCTGTTGTATTCTGGCTGGTTTGTGCTTTCTTCCATTCTTGTATTACTGGTAATTTGATTTGCATTCTCGTTTTTTAACACAAGTCGTTTTTGTTGCAGGAGCAAGTGAAAAGTCTGCCATCTGTTATGGCTGATGTACTGGGAATAATAGGCAAGTACTTTTTCAACCATAATTTTGTTTTTAATATTTTTGTATAACTTCTTTGTGTTCCACTGTGTCGTTAAACTGAAGCAGGCCATAACCAATTCCGTGCTTTCGGCATCCTGACGAGCTGTCCAGTCTGTGTTCTTCCATCTGCATTTTGTGTCAAATTTTGTTAGCCCACTGCCCCCATGCAGAGTGGCGAGGCATTGTTATTATTGAAGCCTTTTTGTTCTTGTCATGAAATATCTTGTGAACTGCTGTGTACGCAGAGCCGCTTCAAATTTGGCACTGTGGTATATCGCCTGCAATTGATGTGTCCTGTGATGGTGGGCTTGTTTAATGCCGTCTTAAAATTCTTTAACAAAAATGATGATTGTGTTTTCAGATGTGGAGACTTCCTGCACCGATGAGAAAGCTGTGAGGGAAAAGTTTGTGGCGCTGGTAGCTGCCGTCTCGGTGAGTTGTCAGACTGGGGAATCAGGTGGTGTAATTTTTGAAGATATATAAAAAAAATGGCGTTGGACATTATTTTTAATGCAGTCACCACTTCAGGGATTGGGAAAATTCATAGAAGATTGAAATGTGTCATTTGAGGATTGAGAGAATGTTTTTTTTCACCCATGCTAATGGCAGACTTGTTTTTCCTTACGGATTTGTCCGTAATTATTACATTTGTGACCACCGATTACGCTATTACGGCCAGCAACAAAAAATTCTGCATTTCCACTGAACGAGTGCGAAAAAAGAAGAAGAAATCGATAGCATTTTGTTTCAACTGTATTTGGCACTGTCGTCAGCTATCACAGCTAATGATGTCCCTTGAATCGTTACTTCCGGTCAGTCCGCTTCCTGTTTACAAACCCAGGTTGCCATTTTCGTTGGTGTGATCGCAATTATGGCGAAAAAACAACACATGTAAGCATCGTCATGTGACTATTCCCCTGCTCAACAAACATTTGACAGTCGTTGAAGTTGGGTTTGGACGGGAAGTTGTGGCGTGCGTGTACCGTTTTACGCTGCCTCGTTTCCCCCTCCCCCCAATCCCCCGCTCAACAGAAGTTCTGACGGTAGCTGAAAATCCTGGTGGAAGGATTTCTCAGCCGACAAAATTACTAACGGATGCCTGAAAGTACTTATTTCAGAGCTTGGGTTACTGACAGTGAAAATGTGGGGTAAACAGGTCTGTAATGGAGATGTTGCTCCACAGAGCCTGGTGACGGAGAGTCTGCTGAAGGAGCGACTGGAGCAGGACACACTGGAAGTGGCCAGTCTGGTGTCCTCACGCCAACAGTTCCAGCAGAAATACGTCAAGACCAAGACACGCCTCTAGTGAGTATCAGGCATGAGATTTTTCAGGCTTTAGGCTGATTTGAGGCTTTTTGATGGCCTCACAGGTGATTTTTGATATAAAAATAGACAGTATAGCAATTCTTCTAATGAGTGAATGAAAATGAACTGAATATATAAATTCTTCTTCTAAAGCTGTTTTTAAGGCTTAGATAACAAATTTTTTTAAAGGTTCAGTTTCATGGGGCTTCAACCTTTTTCGGACGCTTTTCAGCCTATATCATTTCTCAATCTCGTGCCTGAGTATCCATGTGGCACGATTGTAGGGACGCCTTTTCTTCAGGAGTACACTGGATTTATTCAGTTTTAGAGTTACAGCAAATACAGGAATTGTGGGACGAGAGACTCGGGGCAAGATAATGATTGAAGACATAAACAATAAATGTGAAATTTTGTAATTGACTGAGCTTGCAAAGTTTGGAAATCCAGTATAAGTTTGTTGCAAAGCTTGCAAATTTGGGAAGCACTGATAATAATGTTATTCCAGAGCTTGGCAAGTTTTCATGTAAGCGTGTTTTAAAGGTCGTCCCTCAAAGCTAAAAAAAAGTTTGTTGGGTATTACGGTACTTTATAGTCACAGGGGCGTCTCTGTGAAATTCGGGTTGCTCCCACCTGGAGAGCGCGTCGCAGCCAGAGGCACGCCACCCTTTTTTTTTCTTTCTTTTTTTGCATGCGATTTTTGTGTGACTGATGAGGAAGGAAGGGTGGGTGGGGTGTTACATTTTGACCAAATGACAACTTTTTCGTTGCCACTGGGTTTAACGTGTGCTAAGTGTATGGGCACACGGGACCACAGTTTATCGTCTTATCCGAAAGACTCCACGTTAAGGCCTAGTGTAAAGTGAGAAGAAAAATCTGTACCCAGGTTCGAACTCGGGTTTACTTTGAGGCGAACGCGCTACCACTGTGCCACTCTGCACTTTTGTTTGAGGATTCCCAGTTTTGAGGTTTTGAAACGATCTGGGAGGTCTGTCATTCCCCCAACCCCATAAGATTTTTAGGGGTGGAAGTTCATATTCCTGAATTAGAGGTGTAGATCCAAACTGCAATCTGTCTGAACAAGGGGATCTGTAATGTGAAACTTTGCTTGCTGTGAATTCTGTAAGCTATGGCTGAATTAGATAAAGGTTTGATGCACCACATGCATCCATTTATTTTGTAAAAAAAAAATTCATTTTTCATGATTTGTACAATGGACCCTCCCTTATAAGACTTCCCATTATAAGACTCCCTCCCACATAAGACCTACTTCTCTGAGACATTGCCATTCTTTGTAAGTATTAAAATTACCTCTTTTTGACCAGTTACAAACAGCAGAAGTTCAACCTGCTTCGTGAGGAGAGCGAGGGTTACTCCAAGCTGCTGGTGGAGCTGAACCAGGAGTTTGGAGACAGCATCACCCCGGAGTCTGTGCTGCAGCACATCAAGTCACTCATCGGTGAGTCAAGGCAGTTTTTTTTCTTCGTTTTTTCTGTCCCATCTTCTGGGTCGTACAGTGGCATTGCTCCCACGCCGCTCATTCTGAATCCCAATTCGCAGCCACACCTCCGCACATTCAGGTCGCAGAATCCGAGACCAGCAGTCCAAGGGGAGCGAATCTATGTTAGGGCATCAGGAGGCAACCAACTGAGAAGACACTGCACTGCTGCTGAGTCACTTCGGTGGAGTTCAGCGGAGCCTGTTCAGGACACCACCTACTAAGCCCCCTACTGACAACACAATTCTCTTAGTCGTGGAGCCAGCGTGAGTGAGGTCCTCCTCTGAGGGCGCCACCACGACCGTCCACCAACAGCTCCCCAGAACACACTGATCCCCATGACATTGACCCAAACGCACCAAGGCATAGACTGAATTGGAAACCGAAGCTGAGGTCACCGTGAGAGCAGGAGTGAAGGCATATTTTTATATCAAATTGGAATCCAAAGATTATCCAAAGATTATCAAAGGAATCACAATGGCTTCTCTGACAATCAGTCATGCACTGAGCATAGAAAAGTGATAGGACAAACTATCCCGAAACAAGAAATCAAAATGCACAAAACGCCTTCCTCTTGTACTAAGTTGCAGAAATCAGTAGGACAAAGTTCGTCAATGTTAAATTTGAGCAAGATATTTGTCCTGACAGAGGGAAATAAATAGGACATTTTCAGTTTCTTATTAGGACTATGTTCTATGACCAAAACCTCGACATCATTGTAAAATAAGTCTCAGGGCTGCGTTCTGCATCTTCTCATTTTCTAAACCAGTTCGCAGGCAATGTAGGCTGTTCGGATTGGCTGACAGTAACAGGTAAAAAAATAAAGTAGTTTCAGGCCAGGTGATTTTTTTATGTTATGTTATTTTTCTTAGTGTCCAAGCTATCTGAAGTTGTTCAATGACTTTGTTTGTGATTATCGATTCCGTTTTAACCATTAATTAATAATAATAATTTAATTCATTTTAAAAAGTGACGCCTGTCCCTCGCGAGGCTCCAGGCGCCATTACAAAGATAAAAACCAACAGGTTTAAGAAAGAAGAGAAAGGAGACATACAAGATTAAAACATAAAAAAGAACTTTGACATCGTAAGAACAAGATATCATTAGAAAACATTAAAATTAATACATGCGGGGAACATATACCCCCAGCCCCTCCACTCTCTCACCACCCCCTTCCCCTCCCCCCTCCCTCACCCCGCGCTGTCTCCCCCCCTAAAAAACAACAACAGCAAAACACACCCTCCACTCTCTCTCGCGCCTTCTCACTCACACACACACACACGCACGCACTCACCTACACACACGCAATCACACACACACCGTTTGGAATAAGACATATCAGCAGGTTGACGGTTGATACACGTCAGATTAATCATGGTTAAAATAGGTATGGAATAAGAAGGTCTTCATGCCTGATTTAAAAGCGTTAAACGTTTGTGCATTACGAAGGGCTAAAGGTAACGAATTAAAAACAGTAGGGCCAGCAAAAGAAAAAGAACGCTTGCCATATGTCTCCAGGCGAACTCGCGGGATGGCCAAATGACCAGCGTCTGAGGAACGGAGAGATCTCGATGGTGTGTATGGCACAACTAAGTCTGAAAGATAGGAGGGAGCAAGATCGTGGAGGCATCGAAAACAGAGGGTGGCAATTTTGTATTCGATACGGGCTCGAACGGGAAGCCAGTGCAGCTCCCTCAAGAGAGGCTTTGCATGGTCGAATTTGCGTTTTCTGAGGACTATGCGTGCAGCATGATTCTGAGCTCTCTGCAGTTTGTCGAGAAGCGTGTTTGGGAGACCAAAAAACAAAGAATTGCAATAGTCCAGTCTGGACAAAACAAATGCTGACATGAGCTTTTTGGCCGCATCAATGGTAAGAAAAGGACGGATATGACCGATTCTGCGGAGCTCAAGATAGATGGTCCTGCACAGTAGCTTTATATGGTTCTCCATTGAGAGTACACGATCCAGATGTACCCCAAGATTCCTAACGGACTCGGCAAAACAGATGTCTTCACCAGACACAACAAGAGAACTGCTGTTGGAGACTGCTTTGAGCTGCCTGGACGTTCCAACTGGGATGACCATTGCATCACCACTGTTGCCTCTTGGCACCACAATGATGTAACAGTCTCTAACACCCATGTTACTAAAAGGCATCAAATGAGGGTCTGGTATCCAGTTACCTTATGTTCTTCATTTTGGGAGGGAAGGATATGCCCTATTTTATGCATGTCACAGATGAATCCCCAATATTGCGGACAAAATCTATTCTCTACCTGGGTAAGTTTAATGGTAAATTTTGGCTGACGAATGGCTAGCGTTGAAAGGGTTAACTGTCTACACTGTGCAAAGTTTGTTTCGTTTTGAGCTGGTGGTGATTTCGACCCTGTGCACTGACTTTTCTACAGGCTGCTTTGACCTGGACCCTAACCGTGTGATTGACGTGATGCTGGAGTCGTTCGAGTGCCGCCCCCACTGCCAGGACTTCTACCTGCCGTTGTTACGATCCTACGTGTCCGACCGTGTCACCCTGTGTCACACTGTGGGGTTCAGGTTCCACTTCTACCTGGTGAGTCTACAATACTGTTGTTGTTGTTGTCTCTACCTGCCGTTATTACGATCCTACGGGTCTGACCCTGTCACACTGTGGGGTTCAGGTTCCACTTCTACCTGGTGAGTCTTCAATACTGTTGTTTTGTTGTTTCTACCTGCCGTTATTACGATCCTACGTGTCCGACCCTGTCACACTGTGGGGTTCAGATTCCACTTTTATCTGGTGAGTCTACAATACTGCTGTTGTTGTTGTTGTTTCTACCTGCCGTTATTACGATCCTACGTGTCCGATCCTGTCACACTGTGGGGTTCAGGGTCCACTTCTACCTGGTGAGTCTTCAATACTGCTGTTGTTGTTGTTTCTACCTGCCGTTGTTACGATCCTGTATATTATTAGTCATAGTAGAGGGCGCAGGATTCTCAGTCTGGTGGGGGGAAAGTAGCGCATTATAGTCTGAAAAATATGGAAAACCACTTGCTTTTTCAGTCAGCCGATTATCTTTCCTTCACGAAGGAATGTGAATATTGCCAAACTTGTAACTCTTACCCATAGAGGCTTTGGTTTGTCTCATTTTGTTGGTTTGGTGTCAGGTTGATGTGCTGCTTTCATGTTTTTCTGCACTGCGTTCATCTAGCGCTACTCTTTCATTTTTACACTGATTTCAGTATTTTTTATTTTACCAGAAACTGAACTTCAGGTGTTTATTTAAATCATCAAAAACAACAAAAATTGACCACAAGCGATTTGGGGCGTTTTGAACTTGGTTGTTCTATCTTGGAAGTTTACAAAGGCAATGTAATAATTTTACAAGGCTTATCAGACTCAAGCTGTCTCTGTCTATCATTTTAACTGTCTGTCTGTCTCGTTATCTCTCTCTTAACTTGCCCCCCCCCCCCCCTGAATCGTCCGGCGGGGCTCTGCCCATGTACCCTGCCTTTCAGTTGGTTTTTTTCATTTTGGGGAGTTGCACCCATGAAAATGTTATTGCTTTTTTTTTCCTTTCAGCCTCAGGAAACGGAGACCCCATCCTCGCTTTTCCAGGTGGCAGCACTGTTGCTGAAAAACGGCCTGGTGGACTTGGATACGCTGTATCCACACGTGAGTGCTGATTCATCCGGTTTATTTGTTGCACCAAAAAAACCTGTAATCTGTTTGTTTTAGTTGTGAAAAAAAGTATTGGTTGTCAGTCTGTGGTTGCTATAATAGTTGTGGAAAAAGTATTACTTGGTAGAACTTTGGTAAATCTGGATTTGAATTGCATGCTTCACAAGGGGTGTAGTAAAAGCATGGGTATTTGTGGTCAGTCTTCTTCTTCTTCATTCACTGACAGTTTCATGTCATATGAGCGTAGATGCGTCATGCTGCCATTATGCGCCTAACTAAGAAATAGGCCCAGCATGTCCGTCCGACTTCGGCTGAAGAAATCTTTGTAAGAAGATATTTTGTGTGTTGACCATTATTTGTGTTAAGCATATTCAACAATATCGCAGTCAATAATGTGAAACTGAAGTTCTGCTACTGAACGAGCAGTAGTGCTGCAGACGACACACATTGTGCAGGACTCGAGAACACGCATGCGCAGTTCATACTTTCCGACTTCCAACTTCCTGACTACCACATGGCACAGTAGAGGGACATTTGACTTTTTTTTTAGCTTTGTGATGACTTTTGCAAAGTTTGTAAGGAAATATTTGGTGGCTCCAGCATCATTTGGTGCTATCTGTGCGAACTGTAGTTCGATAAATAACAATCGGAAGTACGATGGATAACAATCGGAAGTACGATAAATAACAATCGGAAGTACAATGGATAACAATCGGAAGTACGATAAATAACAATCGGAAGTACAATAAATGACAATCGGACCCAGTTTTTGTTTGTGTGTTAACCATGCTTCATGTTGTGCTGAGAAAAAAGTCTGTGATAAACAGTCTTTTCAAACAGATTTTTGTGTGTTAACCAGACCTGTTTTTCCTACGGATTTGTCCGTAATTATTATGTTTTAAGACCTCCGATACGCTATTACGGTCAGCAATTAAAAAAATCTGCATTTCCGCTGAACGAGTGCGAGAAAGAAAAAAAAGAAGAAGAAATCAAAAGAAGGCATGGCGTTTGAGCCGTACTCGCTACTCTGTCGTCTGCTATAAAAGGTATCACTCACTTCGAGTGATGTCCCTTGAATGAATACTTCCGGTTTATTTCTCCATGCTGCCATTTTTCTAGGTACGAAGTGCAAAATTTCGGCAGTTGTCGAAGTTGGGTTTGGATGGGAAGTTGCAGCATGCATGTACGCCCCAACAAAAGGTTTGATGGCAGACGAAAAATTCTGGTGAAAGGATTTCTCGGACAGCAAAGTTACGGACAGATGCCTGAAATTACTGTTTTCAGAGCTTGGGATTACTGACAGTGAAGATTTGGGGTAAACAGGTCTGGTCAACCAATATTTTGTGTTATCCAGCTTTGTGTTACGTGTACTCCACTGTATGCTGTTGGGCATACCTATCTCTCAGTCTCTGTAAATGATGATGCCATTGTGTGTGTGTGTCAACAGCTGCTGCCCACAGACGCTGACATGCAGCAGCACCAGCAGAAGGAGGTGCAGGAGGCCAAGGCCTATGCCAGACGCCTCAACACCATCGTCCTCGCCGACAAGAAGGAGGAGGAGAAGGAGAAGGAGGAAGTCGTCAAACCTGAAATGGTCAGTAATGTTAATGTTATTGACACTGTAGTGGTGCCATACCTTTGAGAAAGGCCTCATCATCATCGTCCTCGCCGACAAGAAGGTGGAGGAAAAGGAGAAGGAGGAAATCGTCAAACCTGAAATGGTCAGTATTGTTAATGTTATTGACACTGTAGTGGTGCCATACCTTTGAGATAGGCCTCAACACCATCGTCCTCACCGACAAGGAGGAGGAGGAGGAAATCCTCAAACCTGAAATGGTCAGTAATGTTAATGTTATTGACACTGTAGTGGTGCCATACTTTTGAGATAGGCCTCATCATCACCGTCCTCACCGACAAGAAGGAGAAAGAGGAAATCGTCAAGCCTGAAATGGTCAGTAATGTTAATGTTATTGACGCTGTAGTGGTGCTATACCTTTGAGATAGGCCACCCAAAACACAATGCAACTGTTGAATAAAGCATCAACATTCTCTCTCTAACTCTCTCTCTTTCTCTCTCTCTCTGGACTGATGCGTGTTCCATGTGGATGTGTTCCAGAAGACCAACAACCAGAAGCTGGGTCTGGTGGAGGCTCTGCTGGAGATTGGGGCCTGGGACTGCGCCAAGACCGTCCTGGACGGGCTGCCCGAGGGCTTTGCCATTTCCCACAGGCCCATCGTGCAGGCTCTCTGCAGGCTGATCCACTCTGCCATAGAGCCCATGTACTACAGGTAGGTGTCATTTCCCACAGGCATTTGTCATTTCCACAGGTAGGTGTCATTTCCCACAGGCCCATCAATGATGGCATCATGCAGGCTGATCCACACCAGTATAGAGCCCATGTACCACACGCAGGTGTCATTTCCCACAGGCCCATCGTGCAGGCTGATCCACACCAGTATAGAGCCCATGTACCACAGGCAGGTATCATTTCCCACAGGCCCATCATGCAGGCTGATCCACACCACCATAGAGGCTAATGCATGTCTTTCAATGCATATTTCAAAATGAAAATTGTCAAAGCTAACAGACTTCGTTCTCATCTCTTTGTGTATTAAACCGTATCTTTCATCTATGAACATGGAGTACATGTAAGTAACTTACCGCCTTGTTTTCAGGTACACTGGCCTGTCCTCGGCGCTGACCAAGCGTCGTCCGGTGCCGACCAAGCGTCCTGGAGTGGAGGCTCTGACCTCGTTTGCTGACCTCAGCCGTGTGGCCTTTCCCATGGTGCTCTATCTGGGCCCGCACATCGCCAACGATCCTCAGCTGTTGGTCAAACTGATCCGCATCGGAAAGGCCTACATGAACAGAGTGAGTACAGTGTGTTTGATGACAGTATGGCTGTATATAGGGCCCCACATCGCCAACGATCCTCAGCTGTTGGTCAAGCTGATCCGCATCGGAAAGGCCTACATGAACAGAGTGAGTACAGTGTGTTTGATGACAGTAGGGCTGTATATACAGGGCCCCACATTGCCAACGATCCTCAGCTGTTGGTCAAACTGATCCGCATTGGAAAGGCCTACATGAACAGAGTGAGTTGTGTGTTTGATGACTGATGGCATCTTAAGTCATAATACCAACTATCCACAGCTGTTGGTCAAACTAACACAAGTAAGTAAGAATTACATTTTATGAATGAATGCAGAATGAACTTAATGTACCAGTTCTATTTCTAATGCTATTTTTAAGGCTTAGATTACAAAAAGAGCAGTTATTTCCCTTTCTACATCTTTTTTTTTAACTTGTAGCATCAACAAATGGACAGATCAATGAAGAAACCCTCCGGAGGCCGAAATTTGGCTTGGCACAGAGCAGTACAAGAAATTTATTGTCTCTCGGCAGTGAAGGGGTTAATTCTGGATTCTCCGGATTTGGGTCCCTCAGACCTGTTTACCCTCCTGGTTTTGCCGGAATTATCCCGGGAATTTGCAAAAATTCTGGGTAAAATAATCAATTCCGGGTGAACGCTAAAAATCCCGGGATTTCGAAAAAACTATTATTTGTTTCCGTTTGTATGAAAAGACGCAAGGGTTGACCGAAACCTTGGAGTGATAGGGTGAAGCAGCCAAAAGTGAAGCAGAAGTTTTCTCAAAAGTATTTGAAAGTGCCAGGAATAACAAGTTCGCGTTTGGGTGACGAGCATGCACACTGCAAGTACTGCAACGTGGACTTCAAACTTTCGCACTGTGCGCTTGCAAGATACCTTTTAAATCAGGGTTTTATCGCGAGTCGTTTACCGATGTAAATTCTGGGGTTTTCTGTGGCAAATTCCAGGTTGTTCTGTAAAGGGTAAACAGGTCTGGTCCCTGAAAATAAAAAAAATAGGGTGGGCCTATCTGGACATTGTCATAACATGGTATGTGTGTATTTTCAGCGTCATGACAATCATCTGTCGTCGTCGGACGAAGTGGCGTACTACGGCCTGCTGTCAGTGGTGGATGACGCCCTGCTTCCCTCCCTTGCCCTGTTGCCCGGCAACTGCTGCATGGCCGAGGAGCTGTGGGGGCTGGTCAGACACTACCCCTACGAAATCAGGTCCCTGGACGTTTTTTGTTAAGTTAGTTGTAGAAATAGTGGTCAGACACTACCTCTACGAAATGAGGTCCCTTGGCCTTTTTTTTTTAACTTTAAATTCTATACTAAATGGAAATGGTCCTGCCCCCATGAAATCAGGTTGGAAAAGACTGGGGGGGGGGGGGGGGATACTTTTTTTTGAAAATTGTTTAAAGAATGGGGAAGCTATTTTCTTTGTTTGCTAATGTCACACAAAAATCTGTTTGTAAGTTAATTGATCTTTGAAACTATCATGATACTGAAAATATCATGACAGTTGTCTTAATGTTTGTAGTGTGGACACTGTACAGGTATTACCATACATTTTTGTAGTCATTGTCAAACTTTATGCACCGACTTTGATCCAGACAACCTTCGGTTTTCTTCCAGGAAAGTGTTTTATTGAACACTGGTATGTTGGTGTAGGTACCGTATGTACGGCCACTGGAAGAACGAAGTACCTCACCCATCCCAAGCTGATCCGCGTTTTGTGATTTAACTCTGTGGTATGTTGGTGTAGGTACCATATGTACGGCCACTGGAAGTACGAAGTACCTCACCCATCCCAAGCTGATCCGCGTTTTGTGATTTAACTCTGTGGTATGTTGGTGTAGGTACCGTATGTACGGCCACTGGAAGAACGAAGTGTACCTCACGCATCCCAAGCTGATCCGCGTCAAAGCCAACACGCTGGAGAGGGTGAAGTACATCATGAGGTCAGTGCGCCTTTTGTTGTGAGAGCTTGGATAAACGAAAAGAGACTATTTACACTCCTTCTAGACAGCGACGCTCTTCCTCTGACACGTCTTCCAGATCCCTCGTTTCCGCGCCAGAACTCTTGGCGAACGCTCTTTTTCTTTCCAAGCTCCCTCCTCTTGGAACAACCTCCCTTCTGCACTCCGAACCTCAAACAGGCTCTCTTCTTTCAAGTCCTCCAAAATGTTCTCTTCAGACCATAATCTTTCTCTTCCTAGCCTGCAAAGTTTATCCCTTGAGTTGTTTTGTGTGTATGTTATCTATTGTTTTATTCTTTTTGTATTCTTTTTATATCATGATTGTTAGCATGTGTTTGTTTTGACTCTGTGTGTATGTTTATGTATGTGTGTGAATACGAGTGTCTGTATGTTGCCTACTGTTTCATTCTTTCAGTGTTTTATGTTATGGTTAAAGCGATGTGATCCAACTGGGCCACGTGAGTCATGATTCATGTGGAATACGCCCGTTTAAAAATGATTCTGCTATTTTTGATCGCTATGCTCCAGTAGACCCAATACATTACCGTATTTTACGGACTATTGATACTCTTTTCCTAGACTGAGATCCCTGCGCCTTATAATGTGGCTGATAAAATAGTAAGAAACTATAATAACAAAATGTGAATTTTGTGTCAAATTTGGGGGGTGCGCCTTACAATCAGGTGCGCCTTGTAGTCTGTAAAATACGATGCTTTCACATGAATGATGACTCGCATCATGACAATTGCTGGCATTCAGATCAAAATCATATGTAGTGTAGCAGGCCCTTAACCCTTTCAACGCCAGTCATTTTTCAGCCAAAACTTTCCAATTAAGCTTTCCTGCGTAGAGAAAACATTCTTTCTGCAATATTTGGGATTCCTCTCTGACGTGCATAAAATAGGGCCTGTCCTTACCTCCCCAAATTAAGAACATAAGGTCACTGGATACCAGACCCTTACATTGATGCCTTTCAGTGATATGGGTGTTAAATCATTGTGGTGCCAAGAGGCGACAGTGGTGATGAAAGGGTTAAGCCATTTGTTCAGTGTTATGTTGTGTTGCAGGAGGATTTCTAAGGAGACGGTGAAACCTTCCGGTCGTCAGTTGGGGAAACTGGGACACAGCAACCCTGGGGTGTTGTTTGATCTGGTCAGTGTGTCTGTGTGTGTCTGTCTGCATTTGGTATTTAGTACTTACACTCTTTGTCCAAACACTGTCTTTATGTGTATGTGTGTTGGCGTGGCTTTCGGGCTGACTTGAACTTATAGAAGATGTGTATGACAGATTGTTGCAACACACATAATGGCTCGCATTTGTAGTGAACAAAGCATTTGCGACCTTCAGACGAAAGTTTTTCTGTGTAGGTTCTTGGCACATTCTTACAAAATAACAGTGCATGCGACGTAGTGGTGAATGTTAAAGAGCATGGAATGGGGGATCACTGCAAAGCGTATTTAAATCAAAGAAAACGGCAACAACAACAAAAAGTGTGAAAGAGAACCAATGAAGCAGTGTAAATTTGTGACATTGGTGTCAGTCACTATCGATAGTGACGTGAGACTGAAGGAACAATGATAGGAAATTATGATCATGTCATTGAGTGCTCTTAAAGATGGTCCCTGACGGATGAGTTTTTGCAAGAAGCACGTCGATATCACCAGAAAGACAGCCTTTTCAAGGATCGGAACACTCACTTTGCGCTGGTTTCCTAGAAATTAAAACGGTGATTCCTCTTTGGCGGAGATGCCGGAGAGTAGCCATTTTGGATGGGGTGGGTGGAGATCACTCATTGTGGTTGAAGCGTTTTCTTTTTTTGTAGTGCAGTATAAAAAAAAATTGGAGCTATTTCCTTTGTTGTGAGAGAAACTCCTTTAGATAAACTTTATAAAAAAAATTTAAAAAATGAAATAAAAAGGCTTGTATTGCGAACATTTTGTGCAAACGATTTGGCAGCCATTAGAAGAAAAGGCACACGCCTTCTGTTTGGGTGAAAGAGACTTCCAGCACCTCCGCCAAGGAGGAATCGCCGATTTCATGGCTTGATTTCTAGGAAACCAGAGCAAAGTGAGTGTTATAACCTCTGTAAAGGGTGTTTTCCTGGTGATCTCGACGGGTTTCTTACAAAAACTCATCCGTCAGGGTGCCCCTTTAAAGTTTAAGTTAAACGCTTAACAAGCTTGGTAAAATGTAAATTAGAATGAACTGCCAAAACGATCAGCATTTTATTCTAATTTTCTGCACTTTATTCTAATTTACATTTTTACTACACGTGTAAAAACTAAAAATTCCTGACCAGTGCAATCACTGAATGGATTTTTTTTTTTTTTATCGATCCTCGGTGTATTGCCAGTGTAGGAACATGATTGTTGTGGGTGATGGCAGGTTCTATCTCAGATCCATCCTCTGTGTATCGCTAGTGTAGGAACACGATTGTTGCGTGATGGCAGGTTCTATCCCAGATCCAGCGCTACGACAATTTCATCGGTCCGGTGGTGGACTCCCTGAAGTACCTCACCCCCATAGCCTACGACATCATGGCCTGTATCCTTTGTGCATGCTGGAATAGACGATTTTGGGGGAAAAACTAGGGGAGAGCTCTTCGTGAAAATTAGAGTTGTTTACCTCCATTACTCAGTCAGACACCATAGCAACAATGGCATTGAAACTTGAAACCGCAGAGTCAGCTACTTGCAAACATTTTTTTTGAAAAATTAGGGGTGGCCAGTGGCCACAAACTGATAAAACTTGCAAAATGTGACATAAAAATATAAATGACAAAGTTTTAGAGTGACGCACGGTGTTCTAAGTGCTGTATGTCTGCTCAAACACACGAGTCGATAGGCTACGATAGTTGATGGTAGAGTGACGTCCCCTGTTTGACCAATTGAATTAGGCAAGATCACTCCCACACCATGAAATTACTCCACTTAATTATTTCTGAACAATTCCTATTGGTTGATGCCACTCCGTTGAGGAGAACGTTTGTGGTTGTTTCTGTCTTCTAGTTTGATTGCTTGTCTGTCTGTCAGTCCACGCAGCGTTTTGTGAAATTTGCACAGAAATCGCATACACACCAATCGACCTGGGTTCGACCACAGAAGGGGGGGGGTGGTGAGGGGAGGGGCGTGATTATTATTATGCTTGTCAACACCCTTATCATCTGAATTGTTACTTATTGTAAGAGTACTGGTCTTTGGGTCAAAGGCGAAGCTTGAAGGGGTTTCTTGTCAATTGAATTAGTCACACATGCTTTCCTATTTTGACCACCTAAAGGCCATTCAACATTCAACATTTCTGATTTCCTTTCAGTGCATGTGTGACTGTGTGTTAGAGACAGTAGCCAACACTTATGTATTGTATGAAGAGTGTGTATGCTAGTTATGGACATGATTTGAAAACAAAATTAGGAAATGTTTGTGACCGTCAACACTCAATTATGTAATGATTGTTCTTTGCTGATTCTCTCGGTGAAGTGGTGGCTAATGGTGATAATATGTCGATCTTGTTTGAAAGGTGTTAACTCTGTGTTAAATTGTGGAGGATTTTCCTTGACTGATCTATTAGTCTGCATCATCGAGGCAGTGGCCAATCCGGAGAAAGAGAGGATGAAGACGGATGACACCAACATCTCCTTGTGGCTGCAGAGTGAGTTTGTGTGTGTGTTTGCATGCATGCATGCTTACCTACCTTGAGGAGTAGAGTACGGATCAATGAGTTTTGATTAAGAACAGGGCCGTAAAGGATTTTTTTTTTTTTTTTTTAAACGTTAAAATTTTCAATTCATCAAGCTGCAAAAAGTGATTGATGAGTATGCTGGACAGAACATTGTTTTCAACCTTTATTAATTATTAATTAACGCTTCATTGTTTGGTCAGAATTAGGTACTTTGTAGTCACAGAGGCGTCTCCGTGAAATTCGGGTTGCTCCCACCTGGAGAGCGCGTCGCAGCCAGAGGCGCGCCACCTAATGTTGGTTTTGGGGGGTGTTTTTTTGCAATTTTTGTGTGACTGATGGGGGGGGGGGGGGGGGGGGGGCGTAAACTTTTGAACAAATGACATCTTTTTCGTTGCCACTGGGTGCTAAGTGCATGGGCACTCGGGACCTCGATTTATCGTCTCATCGGAAAGACTCCACGTTCAGACCGTAAGACCTAGTGCAAAGTGAGAGGAAAAATCCCCTGTACCCAGGTTCTTCTTCTTCTGCGTTCCCAGGCCATAATGGGTAAGGTACGTATGTGTCTGCTTTTCAGTTTTCACTGGTCTCCCCGCTGTGTACAGCTGACACATTCCGATTTCGGAGGAGCTCAAAGGAGAAAATTGGGAAGATATTTTTGAAAAAAAGGCTGGAGAATGAGCCAATAAATCAATGATAATAGATGACAGAAAGCAAAAAGAGAAAGCAAAAGTCAAAGAGAGTGAAAGATTAGTGGAAGTTACAAGCACAGAACTTCCAGAAGGTGAGGGAACTATTTGTATGAAAGACCACCCGGTATCCCCACGGGGAAGTACCCAGGTTCGAACTCGGGTTTACTTGACACAAGGCGAACGTGTTAACTCTGTGCCACTCTCCTTATTTTCATTATCTTGTGTTTTCTCTCTCTCTCTCTCTCTCTCTCTCTCTCTCTCTCTCTCTCTCTCTCTCTCTCTCTCTCTCTCTCTCTCTCTCTCTCTCTCTCTCTCTCTCTCTCTCTCTCTCTCTCTCTCTCTCTCTCTCTCTCTCTCTCTCTCTCTCTCTCTCTCTCTCTCTCTCTCTCTCTCTCTCTCTCTCTCTCCCTCCCTCCCTCCCTCCCTCCCTCCCTCCCTCCCTCCCTCCCTCCCTCCCTCCCTCCCTCCCTCCCTCCCTCCCTCCCTCCCTCCCTCCCCCCCCCCCTCCCCCCCTCCCTCCCTCCCTCCCTCCCCCCTCCCTCCCTCTCTCCTAGCAATGTGGGGCCTGTTAGTCAGCTGTTTTGTGGCAGAGTGGGTCAGTCGACTCTTTGTTACTTGCTTGTCCCTGTGTCAGGTCTGGCCAACTTTGCGGGGTCCATCTGCCGCAAGTACCCCGTGGAGCTGACGGGGATCCTGCAGTACGTGGCCAATCAACTCAAAGCCGCAAAAAGGTCAGTCACCCTCTGAACCACAGAACAGAATTACTACAAATTTTGAAGGGTGGTGTTTTACCCGAACCTGACATGTTCCGTCAGATAACTCTGTGGAATTCTCTGCCTTCTCCTCTCCGACAGTCCAACTCAGTCTCCTCATTCAAAACCTCTCTTAAAACCCATCTTTTTCCTGCTGCGCCCTAAATATTTGATCAGTTGTCTATCGTTGTGTGCACGTGAGGGAAGATTGATTTAAGAGGTTTGTGCTGTGTTTTGTGGTGTGTGTGTGTGTGTGTGTGTGTGTGTGTGTGTGTGTGTGTGTGTGTGTGTGTGTGTGTGTGTGAGCATGAATGTGTGCTTGTGTGTATTTTGGTTTTGTGGGTTGTGTGTGCACGCATGTTTGTGTGCGTGTCTGTGTGTCTGTCTGCATGCGTACGTTGTGTGTGAGGGTGTTTGTGTATGTGTGTTGGTGTATGTGGTCAGTCCATGCGGCTCAGTTGCTGTGGCTTACCGAATGGGGTATGAATGAGTTGGCGTCAATAATTGTGTGTTTATGTGTGTGTGTGTGTGTGTGTGTGTGTGTGTGTGTGCGTGCGTGCGCGTGCGTGCGTGCGTGCGTGTGCGTATGTGTGTGCGTGTGTGTGTGTGTGTGCGTGTGTGTGTGTGCGTGCGTGCGTGTGTGTTAAAGAGAGAGAGAGAGAGTTGCTTTGCATATGCGCTGTTGGTGGTTGGTGTCACTCTTGAATCTTGTTTTTTGTTATCTGTTGATGAATAATTGATTGTAAAGCGCTTTGGGCTCATCTGAGGTAAAGCGCTATATAAATGTACTGTTATTATTATTATTATAACTAGTACTACCTTCTTAACTAGAAAACTCTGAAATATTAATGCAAAAGGGGCACCAGCCTGTCTCGTCTGTATCTTGCGATCCGCTTAGCAAAATCACTTTAAATTCTGCGCATGGTGGTGTATTTATTTGACCGTCAGCGTGTCTTGCAGGTGAATGAATCTTTCGCGCCAGCCATTTTTCAGAATAAAATACCATTAAACTTAACTGAGTAGAGAACAAAAATTGTCTGCAATATTGGGAATTCCTCTGTGACATGTATAACATTTTTGCCTCCCAAAATTAAGAAAATAGGATCTTCGGATAACAGGCCCTGATTTGATGCCTTTTAGTGACATGGGTGTCAGATCGTTGTGGTGCAAAAATGCGACATTGGCGGTGAAAGGGTTAACATAGGAGTCTATGAAGGCTTATTCACTTAACGGAATGGGAGAGCACATTGAGAGTTAAAAAATGCTGTCCCGATGTTAATGACAATCTGCCAAAATTTAAAAAAAAATTAAAAAGCACTTTGTTGACCTTTGCCCTTGGTGTTTCAGCCTTGACCTGTTGTTGCTGCGGGAGGTGGTGCAGAAGATGGCGGGCATCGAGGTGTCGGAGGAGATCACCGACGAACAGCTGCACTGCCTGGATGGGGGGGAGCTCCTCAGGCAAGAGGTATGTTTCTAATACAGTGGAACCTCCCTTGTAAGACCTTCAAAAATCATCCAAAATGATGTCTTATAAGGGAGGGGTCTTATAGAGGAGGTAATTGTAATACTTACAAAGAAGGGCAATCTCTCAGAGAAGTAGGTCTTATATGGGAGGGAGTCTTATAAGGGAGTTTCCATTGTACAATTCGCCCAACGCTAGCTGTGGCAGGGTTAAAACAATAATGGATCGTTTTTAGTGCGCTCTTAGAAAGGGGTGGAGTGGGTGGGTGTAATTTCATTCCTAAACATTTTAACCCTTTCGTCGCCGGCCATTTTTTAGCCAAAAAGTACCATTAAACTTAACTGGGTAGAGAGAACAAATTCTGCAATATTGGGAATTCCTCTGTATCATGAATAACACTAGGCCTATTCTTACCTCTCAAAATGAAGAAAATAGGGTCTTCGGGTAACGGGCTGATTTGATGCCTTTTGGTGACATGGGTGCTAAACCATTGTGGTGCATGGATGCCACATTGGCAGTGAAAGGGTTAAACCATTGTGGTGCATGGATGCCACATTGGCGGTGAAAGGGTTAAACCATTGTGGTGCATGGATGCCACATTGGCGGTGAAAGGGCTTAAACCATTGTGGTGCATGGATGCCACATTGGCGGTGAAAGGGTTAAACCATTGTGGTGCATGGATGCCACATTGGCGGTGAAAGGGCTAAACCATTGTGGTGCATGGATGCCACATTGGCGGTGAAAGGGTTAAACCATTGTGGTGCATGGATGCCACATTGGCGGTGAAAGGGCTAAACCATTGTGGTGCATGGATGCCACATTGGCGGTGAAAGGGCTAAACCATTGTGGTGCATCAATGCCACATTGGCGGTGAAAGGGCTAAACCATTGTGGTGCATGGTGCATGGATGCCACATTGGCGGTGAAAGGGTTAAACCATTGTGGTGCATGGATGCCACATTGGCGGTGAAAGGGTTAAGTGAAACGGCAGGAGATATCTATTAAATTTTGTAGAAACTAGGTTGTAGGTTTTCAAAGAAATTTGTTGGAGTTAGGTTGGGTTTTTGTGTGTGTGTTGGTTTTTTGGTAATATTATGCTCTTATTATTATTGGTGTCGATAAATGTGTGTGTGCGCGCGTGTGTGTGTGTGTGAGAGAGAGAGAGTTGCTTTGTATATGCGTTGTTGCTGGTTTGTGTCATTCTTGAATGCTGTTTTTGTTGTCTACTTTTGATGAATAATTGATTGTAAAGCGCTTTGGGCTCATCTGAAGTAAAGCGCTATATAAATGTACTATTAGTAGTAGTAGTAGTAGTAGTAGTTTGTGGTATGATGCGATTCAGTCGTGAAATATAAAACAACATGAAATGATTTTAATTTCAAAAACATCCATGGTGCCTTTCTTCCCCAGGGGGGCAACTTTCAGGTGGTGCGCAACATGAAGAAGTCGTCGACGCGGCTCAAGGACACTCTGCTGGAGCGCGACCTTGGCCTGTCCCTGTGCCTGCTGATGGCCCAGCAGCGCTCCAGTGTCGTGTTCAGGGAGGACGACACCCGACACCTGAAACTTGTTGGAAGACTCTATGATCAGGTGGGTCTTTAACTGACGTTAGTTGAAATATTTTGTGCGATCAGGAGGGTCTTTATTGTTTTTTTGCACCCTGAAGCTGCTTGGAAAACTCTATGATCAGGTGGGTCTTTAATTATGTTGATTTGCATTGTCTTTACGGTTTGGTGGGTCTTTAATAAGTGTCAGTTTGTATACTGTCTACATCCTGTGTCTGCTGATGACCCAGCAGTGCACCTGAAACTGATTGAAAAACTTTATGATCAGGTGGGTCTTTAATTGACGTTAGGTGAAATATTTTTTACTATCAGGAGAGTCTTTAATGTTTTTTGCACCCTGTGTCTGCTGAATGCCCAGTTCCAATGTCGTCCTCATGGAGGGTGATAGCCGACACCCGAAGCTTGTCGGGAAAACTCTACGATCAGACGGGTGTTTAATTATGAGTTGGTTTTTAATGCTATCGTAATATTTACGCCCATGTAGAGCCTGACTGATCCCGTGAATTGGAGACAAAGATCAAGAACACGTTTGCCGTGTTCAATCTGACTTAACCCTTTTCAGTGTCAAAACATGCAGGTGCATGTGTTGTGTTTCAGAGTCCAAACTATCTAGTTGTACAGTTTATTTTGGTGTGCTTCTGGGTCAAAACGTTCTGCCGCAATCTACTTGTGTTTGTTTTTAGTGTCCAGACAGACCTTTGCCTTGTATTTCGGTGTCAAGACACCCTGTTGCGTTACGTTTCAGTGTCAAGACACCCTGTTGCGTTACGTTTCAGTGTCAAGACACCCTGTTGCATTACGTTTCAGTGTCAAGACACCCTGGTGCAGTTTGGCAGCTTCCTGTCCATGCAGCTGTCGACGGAGGAGTTTGTGAAGCGGTTGCCTCCCTTGGACGTGCTGATGACGACCTACAACATCCCCCACGATGCCGCCTTCTTCATGTCGCGCAACCAATACAACCACTCCATCCAGGTTAGCGATGAACCACACGAGTGCATGTGAAGTACAGAACAACCACTCCATCCAGGTTAGCGACCACACGAGTGTAGTACAGAACAACCACTCCATCCAGGTTAGCGACCACACGAGTGCATGTGAAGTGCAGAACAACCACTCCATCCAGGTTAGCGATGAACCACACGAGTGTAGTACAGAACAACCACTCCATCCAGGTTAGCGACCACACGAGTGTAGTACAGAACAACCACTCCATCCAGGTTAGCGACCACACGAGTGCATGTGAAGTACAGTACAACCACTCCATCCAGGTTAGCGACCACACGAGTGCATGTGAAGTACAGAACAACCACTCCATCCAGGTTAGCGATGAACCACACGAGTGCATGTGAAGTACAGAACAACCACTCCATCCAGGTTAGCGATGAACCACACGAGTGCATGTGAAGTACAGAACAACCACTCCATCCAGGTTAGCGACCACACGAGTGTAGTACAGAACAACCACTCCATCCAGGTTAGCGACCACACGAGTGCATGTGAAGTACAGTACAACCACTCCATCCAGGTTAGCGATGAACCACACGAGTGTAGTACAGAACAACCACTCCATCCAGGTTAGCGACCACACGAGTGCATGTGAAGTACAGAACAACCACTCCATCCAGGTTAGCGACCACACGAGTGTAGTACAGAACAACCACTCCATCCAGGTTAGCGACCACACGAGTGCATGTGAAGTACAGAACAACCACTCCATCCAGGTTAGCGATGAACCACACGAGTGCATGTGAAGTACAGTACAACCACTCCATCCAGGTTAGCGATGAACCACACGAGTGCATGTGAAGTACAGAACAACCACTCCATCCAGGTTAGCGACCACACGAGTGTAGTACAGAACAACCACTCCATCCAGGTTAGCGACCACACGAGTGCATGTGAAGTACAGAACAACCACTCCATCCAGGTTAGCAACCACACGAGTGCATGTGAAATGCAGAACAACCACTCCATCCAGGTTAGTGACCACACGAGTGTAGTACAGAACAACCACTCCATCCAGGTTAGCGATGAACCACACGAGTGAAGTACAGAACAACCACTCCATCCAGGTTAGCGATGAACCACACGAGTGTAGTACAGAACAACCACTCCATCCAGGTTAGCGACCACACGAGTGCATGTGAAATGCAGAACAACCACTCCATCCAGGTTAGTGACCACACGAGTGTAGTACAGAACAACCACTCCATCCAGGTTAGCGACCACACGAGTGTAGTGCAGAACAACCACTCCATCCAGGTTAGCGACCACACGAGTGTAGTACAGAACAACCACTCCATCCAGGTTAGCGACCACACGAGTGCATGTGAAATGCAGAACAACCACTCCATCCAGGTTAGCGACCACACGAGTGTAGTACAGAACAACCACTCCATCCAGGTTAGCGACCACACGAGTGCATGTGAAATGCAGAACAACCACTCCATCCAGGTTAGTGACCACACGAGTGTAGTACAGAACAACCACTCCATCCAGGTTAGTGACCACACGAGTGTAGTGCAGAACAACCACTCCATCCAGGTTAGCGACCACACGAGTGCATGTGAAGTACAGAACAACCACTCCATCCAGGTTAGCGACCACACGAGTGAAGTACAGAACAACCACTCCATCCAGGTTAGCGACCACACGAGTGTAGTACAGAACAACCACTCCATCCAGGTTAGCGACCACACGAGTGCATGTGAAGTACAGAACAACCACTCCATCCAGGTTAGCGACCACACGAGTGCATGTGAAGTGCAGAACAACCACTCCATCCAGGTTAGCGACCACACGAGTGAAGTACAGAACAACCACTCCATCCAGGTTAGCGATGAACCACACGAGTGTAGTACAGAACAACCACTCCATCCAGGTTAGCGACCACACGAGTGCATGTGAAGTGCAGAACAACCACTCCATCCAGGTTAGCGACCACACAAGTGCATGTGAAGTACAGAACAACCACTCCATCCAGGTTAGCGACCACACGAGTGCATGTGAAGTACAGAACAACCACTCCATCCAGGTTAGCGACCACACGAGTGCATGTGAAGTGCAGAACAACCACTCCATCCAGGTTAGCGACCACACGAGTGCATGTGAAGTACAGTACAACCACTCCATCCAGGTTAGCGACCACACGAGTGCATGTGAAGTGCAGAACAACCACAACATCATATTTATAAGGTGCTTAATCTTGATAAGAATCAAATAGAAGCGCTAACATACTTAACATTTATTTGGTACTTTATAGTCACAGAGGCGTCTCTGTGAAATTCGGGTTGCTTCCTCCTGGAGAGCGCGTCGCAGCCAGAGGCAAAAACACTAGACGGCATTCAAAGGGGAGAAAAAAAGATAGAAGACTTCAATCACGGGGGAACATGTGAGTTTTCAGGTTTGTTTTGAAGGCAGAGAGGGTGAGTTGCTGTCGGGGGGGGAGAGGTAAAGCTTGTTCCAGTGTATCGGGAATGCAGAAGAAGAAGTTCCAGTATTGAAGTTTGTTGTTCCAAACGAATCAAATCTCAAAACAAGTTGAACGCAACTGAACTGAACGAAACACAACCTGAGCACAAGTTTTCTTACTGGTCCAGCAATTCGCAATATCAAAATGTACAGTTACAACAGGCACAGACTGGACTGGAATAAGGCAGAAGTGCGAGTAAAGACATAAGCTAAAAGATTTGAAAATACCCAGAATCAGGAATTGCTTAAGTTTCAGGAAGCCTGCTTTGGCCTTGAGGTCTGTATGTAGAGAAATGGAGAGTTCACACTGTATTGACTTTGTTGTGAAAGTGAAGAAGGGTTGCTTTTAAAGACACACTGACCCACCACGATTAAGTCTCTTGGTTTTTTTCTGGGTAGCTGTGACCCACATACAAATGCCCCCAAATTGAGGCTGTTTAAAATGCTTTGTTTTGAATTTTTGGGCATTTGTATGGGAGTCAAACCTGGTCAAAACAAGATTTCTTACCAGCTATAAGAGGGAAAACACATGAAACCCGTGATTTTGACACATGATCATGATCTGATTTGTTAACTTTCCAGAACAAATTACGGCAAAGGAATGTTCTGAATTCCAAAGAAATGAACTGTTTCATTTTAATGAAATGTAATAAAATGCTATTTATTCTTTTTTCTTTTTTTTCCAGACACGCTATGATGACCTTCGTAAAACCGACAAAAAGAGCAATGCCACTGTGTCGTCGAAGGATCTGAAGGTGAAAGATTTGTACTTTAGTGCTGTTGTATTTGCAATTCAGTTTTCATTAACCCTTTGCTGGCTGCACTCCCAGCCTGCGCGTTCTAAGAGAGGTACCGTATTTTATTTTTTAGATCATTAGGCGCTGCTGTGTATAAGGCGAATAGAGCAATTTTCAAGAAAAATCTGGAAATAAATTAAAATAAAAGGCGCCTTCGTTTATAAGGCGATACACATCTCGCAAAAGAAAGTCGAAGCTTGAAGCCCGTACACGTCCTGTAAACGCTTACCGACCGCCATTACTGCTGTCATAAACGAGAGTTGGCTCCCTTCTCAAATAATTGAACTTCCGTTACCACTTTCGATGTTGTGACTCACAGTAGACTGTACTGAACACGGCAATCGTTGCCTCTCTTCTCACGATTTTGTTCACTAATAGGGCGCCCTCATTTATTAGGCGCATAGGTCGAAATTGGAGAAAATTATTGCCTTATAGTCCGAAAATTACGGTTCTAGTTTTATTGCCAAAGAAAGCAAAAAATCTTACAGAATCTGAGTATGAAATGCTCCTCCCACGTGGCGTGGTAGTCAGAAACGGTCACACACGTAGTGTTCTTATCCCTAGCTGATGCATTTGTACCATAGTGTTCAAGTGCTTCAACTGTTGGGATGATCCCTGGAGTCTTTTAAACCAGGGTACAACAAAAAACAGTATGAAATGGTTTTAAATCGGACGAGCTTAGCAAGTCATTCCGACGCAAATAGCTTCAAAATAAGCATCATTTAATAATTAGTAGCTTTTAGATTGAAAAGGAAAGTAACTGTCAACTATATTGGAAGAAGAACTGGAGGTTTCTGCCTAACAATTTGTCGAGTGCAAGGCAGAATGAATTGTGTTTCATTCATGTTTGGGGGTGCGGGTTTTTTTCCTGTTGGAATATGGGAAACTTTATATAGGACTTATTAGACTTATATGAAGAAACAATGAGGTTTTATACTGCTTCTTCGTGTTGCCCAAGGGCGATCATTTTATGTAGGTGGCACTTTCACGCGAGGCCCTCTGTTCACTTGAGAGAGAGAGAGAAGGAGGGAGAGAGAGAGAAACATGAGCTAGAGAGAGAGAGTAGACCTAGCAACAATGGATGTCTAGGCCGTGCGAGCTTTAGGACCCACTTGCAAGCGCCACCTAGTGACGATTCAGGGGAAGATAATTTTCAGTATAAAGCCTCGTTGAACTAAAAAAACCAGCAAAACGCTACACTCACACAAGCACGTGAAGATGAACAAAATAATAAACGCGGTGAAGAAAACCAAAGTCCCATCTTTAAAAAGACTGACGAGGTGAATGAAGACAGCACACTAAACTTAACAACCAACTAACCTTACATGAAGAAAGTGAAAGTTTCTTGTCTAGCCTCCCTCTCTCCTGAATATTGCAATCAACAGGGTAGCAATGTACAGACGGAAACTTACATACAGAATGTTGTTGTCATACCCTGGCTTAAAGATTCCAGGGATCATCCCAACAGCCGAAGCACTTGAACACTATGGTACAAATGCACCAGCTAGGGATGAGAACATTACGCGTGTGGCCGTTTTTGATTAACCCGCCACGTGGGCATCCACACTCCGACTTCGGAGGATTGAATGCCAACAGCACCTGGTGTTCCCAGGCGGTCACCCATCCAAGTACTGACCATGTTGTTGTGTGTGTTTTTCTGACGTTGCAGCTACGGTACATTGAGGCAGTGGAGGAGACCCAGAAACCAGTGCTGGAGACTCTGCACCCACTGTTCCCTGCCAGGATATGGGACGACTTTACGTAAGTCGCCGCTTCTCCTTCTTCCTCTTATCTCCACACTCTTCAGGGGTGCATGTGGGTGTGTCTGAAGCCTGAATTCAGGCAGTTTGATGCTGGTTCAGGCATTGGTCT
Source organism: Phymorhynchus buccinoides (assembly GCA_017654935.2). Classification (NCBI taxonomy): domain Eukaryota; kingdom Metazoa; phylum Mollusca; class Gastropoda; order Neogastropoda; family Raphitomidae; genus Phymorhynchus; species Phymorhynchus buccinoides. Next base: position 52,709,799 of record CM065691.1, read on the forward strand.
GCCTGAAGATAGGGCTCTTCTCACCGCCCACTGTTCCCTGCCAGGATATGGGACGACTTTACGTAAGTCGCCGCTTCTCCTTCTTCCTCTTATCTCCACACTCTTCAGGGGTGCATGTGGGTGTGTCTGAAGCCTGAATTCAGGCAGTTTGATGCTGGTCCAGGCATTGGTCTGCCTGAAGATAGGGCTCTTCTCACCGCCCACTGTTCCCTGCCAGGATATGGGAAGACTTCACGTAAGTCACCACTTCTCCTTCTTCCTCTTATCTCCACACTCTTCAGGGGTGCATGTGGGTGTGTCTGAAGCCTGAATTCAGGCAGTTTGATGCTGGTCCAGGCATTGGTCTGCCTGAAGATAGGGCTCTTCTCACCGCCCACTGTTCCCTGCCAGGATATGGGACGACTTCACGTAAGTCACTGCTTCTCCTTCTTCCTCTTATCTCCACACTCTTCAGGGGTGCATGTGGGTGTGTCTGAAGCCTGAATTCAGGCAGTTTGATGCTGGTCCAGGCATTGGTCTGCCTGAAGATAGGGCTCTTCTCACCGCCCATTGTTCCCTGCCAGGATATGGGACGACTTTATGTAAGTCACCGCTTCTCCGTCTTCCTCTCCTTAGCTCAACACTCTTCACTCATTCGCATCGCAACGATTTTGAATTATTAAAAAAAATCACAAATCGCTCCAGCCATGCACACAAACAAAACGAGAAAAAGAAGAAATTAAAGAAGATTAGTTTTTTTCTTTCATAGGGAAGTGGTAGATCAGACGTTTTTTTGGAAAAACTGTACACCGATTGGTTTCCCCAGCAACAAACCACTACAAAAGGAAAGTTAGATGCAAAATTGTGGTCTAAGGGAGCGAAGCGAGTTTAGAAGTGACCAAGGTATGGTGTGCACACAAATTTACTTCCCTTGAAGCAAATGCATCAACTTGACAGCTATCTATTAATTCCGGACACATATGGACATACATATATATGACTTGAATGTATAACGGTAGAGTGTAAAGGGACAGCCACACCAGCTAAAATCTCATAACTGTATGATATGATTTGATCACGTGATCTCGAAGCGCGAATCACATTTGTTCTTGGAGACCACGTGATCGAATCGTATCGTACAGTCGTGCGATTTTAGCTGATGTGTGGCTGGCCCTTTATACTTTTTGCTGTCGGGTCCATGTCCATGTATGACCTCAGGTGCCCACATAGGGTTAATGTAGCATGATGAACGTTGTCTCTATCTCTGTGTTCCAGGCCCCTGTTCTACTGGACCTTCTGGTCCATGTCCATGTACGACCTCAGGTGCCCACAGAGGGTTAATGTAGCATGATGAACGTTGTCTCTATCTCTGTGTTCCAGGCCCCTGTTCTACTGGACCTTCTGGTCCATGTCCATGTACGACCTCAGGGTGCCTACGGAGGGTTAATGTAGCACGATGAACGTTGTCTCTATCTCTGTGTTCCAGGCCCCTGTTCTACTGGACCTTCTGGTCCATGTCCATGTACGACCTCAGGGTGCCCACGGAGGCCTACAAGAGGCAGCAGCAGCAGCTCCACCTACAGTTGCAGCAGATAGAGGACGTCAAGGACATGGTCAGTGACTTGCATTGCTCCATCACTGATGAGCGTTTCTCGTCCGATACAATGAAGCCTCTACATTGATTATCAAATCTAATATAATCATACTGTACCAACACTCAAAACAATAGCATAACATACCAATTGGCTGGAAAAACCTAAAGCGTAAACGCTTAGTTACCAAATAACAAAGAGTAAGTCACTCTAGTGACCGTGGGGTTATGCCCCTTTCCCCACTTCCGGTCACGTACATCACTTCCGTTCCCAACTCATTCTCTATTTACCATGCTTCAAAGGCTGTTGATGTTTAAACCTACTCCCTTTACGAATTCATTTCAAGCGTTCTTGGTGGGTTTGTTCTGGTTTGATAGTTACCCTTGTTGCTAGTCTGTTCTTGGCAACAAGTCTTTGCTTTCTTAAGCTTCTATTTTGTGTATTTTTGGAGTTAGAAATTTAATTTTTTGGGGTTGACCTAGCCGGTGTTCTTCTGGTTAGGTCGCCATTTTTGGGTTTCTTCTTGGTACTGCGGTTTCTTCAGTTTTAATCCGCAGTCCTTCTACTCTTGTTCTTGGCTTTGCTTAGTAGCTCAGGTACTTTGCTAGCTTTGTAGTGTTTGTTTATTTCTGAAAGTTTTTTCGTTTGGATTTTTTCTGGTCGTCATGGAAGATAGTTTGGGGGACCCTCCCTCGGAGGTCCCAAGAGTTCATTCTTCGAAAAGTTCGAAGCTTTCTCATCTTCCTCGCGATAGTGTCGGGCGCCTTGTTTCGCCCAGGTCAGCGTCTTCTAGGTCTTCCAAGAAATCTTCTCGGAAGTCATCGAAATCGGACTCTAAAATTTCTCACACGAAATCTCCGTCGGCCGTTTCGGCCAAGCCGGTTCAGGGTTCGATTCCCTCTTCACCTAAGACAGAGGCCACGGCCTCTGTGAGTGTTCAGTCTAAGTCTGATCAAGTTCCATCCTTTCAAACACCTGAAAATTTTGACGCGTTCATTCGGCACCTGCAGAATAGCGGGCTTGTTGTCTCCTTGCCAGCTATTTCATCTGTCACCTCCCCGGCTGGGGAGGGTTCTGGTTTTTGTCAGTCTGTACAGGTCTCCAGGTCCCCTCCTACGCTGTCCCTCCAGGAAGCTTTTCGGACTTCTACAGACGAGGACGTTCGTAGACGGCCTGTCTATCGTGCCGACCAGGAGGTCGTTACCGGCCAGGAGGTCGAAGGCACCACGGACGGTGGTGCAAGTAGACGGTCGGTCTGCTCGGTCACAAGGGCGAAGCATCCTCTCTCGCAGAGTTCGGAGAGGTGTCATAGCCTAGGCAAGAGCGACAACCCCCACGGCGGGTTGTCGGCTGGCTTTGGCTCTACAGGTCGACACCCGGACCGGGTTGTCAGACCACGCCATGTTAGCCCAGCCAGCTCAAGGCCTATAGAGAGGGTCGGTCGACGGGATGACTCTACACCCGACCCTCTCTATGACCGCCGGGGGAGATATTCATCCGTGGATATTCTCCTTCCGGATTATCAGCGTCGGGCCGCACTGTCTGCCTCTACGACCAGCCGTCCACGGCACGGCTGGTCAACAGTGCCCGGTGAGGGTTCTGGGTCTGCGCGATCCCGTCCCTCCCGCCGGAGGGAACGTTCCCCGTCACGTTCTCCACGTTTCCGTGGCAGGCGTGCGCGGGTCGACTCGTCTCGTTCCCCCGGTTCCCGCGGCCGCCGGTCCCCGGCCCCGCTTCCCCGTGTGAGGGATTTCTCCCCGGTTCCAGGCCGGTACGTGCAGAGGGTCTCCCTCGAGGCTCCCTCTTCGGATGAGGAGCACTCCCGATTGGCCTACCCCGTTGCCGGGTCACCCCCGCGGGAGGACGCCACTCGTGCACAGTCTTTCCAGTCTCAGTCTACGGAGTCCTCCAGAGAAGGTTCTCCTGTCTCTGCCCGTGAGCGCAGGGCGGGTCACTCCTCTCCTCTACGCCCTCCTCATCTGTCTAAGTTGGACCTGCTGAAGCTCATCCAGCCGGTGTGCGTCGACGTCGTCTCTAGGCCTTCGTCTCACCCACGGTCCTCTTCTTCAAGGGTTGTCGACTCCTTCAAGCCTCAGAAAGAGTCCCTCAGGTTCAAGTGCCCTCAGTCCACGCTGCTTGCCCTGGATAAGGCAGAGGTCTCGCTTCTAACGGGCAAGTTCCCTGCGGAGCAACGCTCGGACTCAGAGCCAGACGAGGAGCAGGATGTCTCTACTCCCGTGGGCTCCTTCAGGGTTCCTCGTTTTCAGCCCCCCTTCACCTTGGGCGCGGCTATGCTCCCCTTCGGAGACTACTCGCTCCTCTCCAAATCGGAGATGGCAAAGCTCTCCCTTCCAACTCAGAACCTGGGATCTCTCCTTTTCACGCCACCGGCAGCGAAAACTCTGGAAGTATCTCTGTCCGACACTCTCAGGTCGTGCGGTGTGGTTGCCTCCCTACACTCGTCACTGTCTCGTCTCATCGGGCGTTCTCCGTCCCTCAAGCCGGACGAGTTTCAACTCTATGAGGAGATAGACGGCGCTGCGGTAGGATCGCTCATCTCCCTCCTCGACGACACCCTCACCAGTCAGGCTAACGTCGTCGCTGCCCTCAAGGTTCAGGTCTCTGCTCTTCGTCGCGACCAGATCCTCTCTTCGTCTTCAAGGTTCTCCAGGGAGGAGAAGGAGAAACTGCGTTCCCTTCCCCTTCCCCATAAGGGTGTGTTTGGCAGTAGCCTGCTCGAGAAATCCTTGGACTCAGCGTCAAAGCGCAAGGCGGAGGTCTCCCAGGTTGCTCTGATCGACGCTGTTACCAAGCGTTTCCGCATGGACACACAGGGCACCCAGCAGAGTCGCGGACCGTTCAGACCTTCACGCCCCTACCAGGTTTTTAGGTCCTCCCACAGGCGTCCTTCGTTTCGCGGGGCTTTTAAGCCCCCCTACTCTCAACCTCGCGTTACTCAGTCCTCCAGAGGGAAACTCTCCTCTTCTCGCGGAGGGAGGTCTTCTGGGCCTCCCAGGCTGCAGTCGAGGCAGCCTTTTCGGTAGAGCCCGCACCCTCCCAAAGTCCTCCAACCGCCCCTGCTTCCTGCGTAGGCGCTCTGAGCGCAGCGCTACCTGCTTGGAACACCCTAGTAGGCGACGGTTGGGTTCTTCAGGTGGTGCGGGCAGGGTTTCGGTTCATGTTCCTCCAAGAGCCTCCCCTCTCGCGTTCTCCCATTTCTTTTCCTCCACCGTCGGACCCGGAGAGACTTTTAATCCTCCAAGCAGAGGTCGAGTCTCTGCGTCTCAAGGGTGCGGTCGATCTGATCCCGCACCCAGGTCCAGGATTCTACTCCCGTCTCTTCACGGTCCCCAAGAAGACGGGAGGGTTCAGACCGGTCCTGGATCTCTCTCCCCTCAACAAGTTTCTTCGCCCCGTCCGTTTCAAGATGGAGACGGCGGCTTCCATTCGGTCTTTCATTCAGCCCGGGGACTGGGCCACCTCAATAGACCTGAGGGATGCATATTTTCATATCCTCATCCACCCGTCGAGACGGAAATTCCTTCGCTTCGTGTGGAACGCAGATGTTTTCCAGTTCAGGGCCCTGCCCTTCGGTTTGTCCCCCGCCCCTTGGATCTTCACAAAAGTGACTCGGCAATTCGCTGCCCTAGCAAGGGCAAGAGGGGTGCGTCTTCGCGTGTACCTGGACGATTGGCTCGTCCTCGGTTCCAGTCAACTGATAGGCGAAGCACACACTTCTCAGATCGTGTCCTTGGCAAAGACTCTAGGGTTCCAGCTCAACCTCAAGAAGTCGGACCTCACACCCAAACAGAATTTCTGCTACCTCGGGATGCGTGTGGACACTGTGAAGTTTTCGGTTTCCCCTTCTCTAGAGAGAATTCAGACTCTGTCAGAAACCTTGGACTTGGTGATCGTCTCGCCAGTGATTACGCTTCGTCAGTGCTTGCGCGTCTTAGGGTTGATGGAGTCGATGGCGGAGCTGCTCCCCCTGGGCAGACTCCACAAGCGTGCCTTACAGAGACAAGTGACGGCCCTCTTTCCAGATCTGTCGCTGCTGGAGAGTGTCGTCCCAGTCGGCCCTTGGTTTCGTCAGTCAGTGCGTCAGTGGCTCGATCTGTCTTGGCTGAACAGTTCGGTCCCCATTCGTGTGCTGAGAACACAGTTCTTCCTCTTCACGGACGCCTCAAGAACAGGCTGGGGGGCCCACATCGACCACAGCGAGATCTCGGGACTCTGGTCTTCGGAGCACGCCCTCCTGCACATCAACCTCCTAGAAATGGAGGCTGTTCGTCTCGCCCTCCTCCACTTCGCACCTCTCCTTCGTCGCCAGTGGGCAACCGTCGCAAGCGACAACACAGCCTGCCTCTCCTACCTGCGTCGTCAAGGTGGGACGAGATCGACGTCGCTCTCTCTTGCCGCCGAGGACATTCTGTTGTGGGCTCACAGCCAGGATATCTCCCTGTCAGTAGAGTTTGTGCCCGGCAAGCTGAACGTCATCGCGGATCAGTTGAGCAGATCTTCCCAGATCCTTCCAACGGAGTGGACCATCGCTCATCAGGCCCTTCGTCCAGTGTGGGATCTCTGGGGAAAGCCCTGGCTGGATCTGTTTGCGACTCGTCACAACTCTCGCTTGCCCATGTACGTCTCGCCGGTCAAGGACCCTCAGGCGTACGCACGCAACGCGTTCACGTTCCGCTGGACCAACCTCGACGCGTACGCTTTTCCTCCGACACCCCTGATCCCGAAGGTGTTGGAGAAAGCGGCAAGGGACTCCCCGCAACTGATCCTGATCACCCCCTTCTGGCCCACCAGCCCTTGGTTTCCGGAGGTTCTGGCCCTGGCAAAGGCTCCTCCTCTGCATCTCCATCTGACCCCAAAAACTCTGGTGCAGCCTCGGACAGGAGTCGGACACACAAACCCAGACGTGCTCAAATTGACCGCCTGGAGACTATAAGATTAGGCCTTTTGCGTCAAGGCTTCGCCAGGAGGTCAGTTGATCTCCTGCTATCTTCCAGAAGACAGAGTACGAACACCCTGTACAACCTTCGCTGGCGTTCGTGGTTTTTGTACTGTAGAGCTCATAAGATCGATGCGCTGCGCCCGTCCGCAGTGGAGTTTGTTCATTTTTTGTCACACCTGTATTCGGAAAAAGGTCTCTCGGCTAAGACTCTTTCAGGTTACAAGTCTTCGGTTGCTAACACGATCTCGATGACCCTTGGTTCTCGCTCTGTGTCGGCTCTAGCTTCCCCTTACGTTTCTCACTTCATCGATGCAGTCAGGCTTAGGACTCCTTCACGTTGCGTTCGTTTTTCTCAGTGGGACGTGTTCCTAGTCTTGAACTTTCTAAGAGATAAATGTGAGCCCTTGGGCAGTCTTTCGCTTAAGTTGTTGTCCTACAAGACCCTTTTCCTGATCGCTCTTGCTTCTACTCGTAGGGTCAGTGGTATCCATTCTCTTAGTGGTCTCCCTCGGGATGTTGAGTTCGACCCCGCTGGTATGTCAGTTACTCTCTCCCTTCTCCCTGAGTTTAGGGCTAAGACCCAACCGGGCGATGTAGATTCTGCGACTGTCACGATCTCTAGTTTAGATCCTATCCTTTGCAGTGATGACTCGGAGATCCATATTTGTCCGGTTCGTTGCCTGAGACACTATCTGTCCCGCACTAGTTCCTTCAGGGGTTCTAAGAGACGTCTTCATTTCTCTGAACAAGAAATATGACAAGGACATAGCTAAGTCTACTGTCTCTAGGTGGTTGGTAGAAACTGTTAAGCTGTCTTATGCCAGTTCTAGTTCTTCTTTGCCGGACAACCCCATCAGAGCGCATGAAGTTAGGGCAATCAGTGCTTCCCTGGCGCTCTCCCGAGGAGTCCCCCTCGCCAAGGTCATGGAGGCGGCCACCTGGCGTTCCGTCAATACGTTTCTGAGTTTCTACCTGAGGGACGTATCCGTCAAGAGGTCGGATGACTCGTATGCCATCAGACGTACTGTCGTGGCTCGTACTCCCATCTCCTGTTAACTCTCGTGAGTATTCCCTTCTGGGGTAAGTCATGTATGACCTATGGGGGAAAAGAGATTGGAGTATTACGGGTTTTAAGATGTGATTCTTAGGGAATTTGAATGTATATTCTGTGTTTAGTTTTCATTCAGCCCTTGTTCGCTTGATTGCATCACCCTCCTCCTCTTTGGTAGTCTGCTATTGTTTTGAGTGTTGGTACAGTATGATTATATTAGATTGGTAGATTTTTTATTAATCTTACTATCTATATAATTAAATACTTACCAACACTCAAAACAACCAAAGGTTCCCACCCAACCTCCCTCCTGATGCTAGGGTAAATAGGAATGAGTTGGGAACGGAAGTGATGTACGTGACCGGAAGTGGGGAAAGGGGCATAACCCCACGGTCACTAGAGTGACTTACTCTTTGTTATTTGGTAACTAAGCGTTTACGCTTTAGGTTTTTCCAGCCAATTGGTATGTTATGCTATTGTTTTGAGTGTTGGTAAGTATTTAATTATATAGATAGTAAGATTAATAAAAATCTACCAATCTATTCTAGCCATACACTACCAACACCTAAAACAATTGCATACGCACCAACCGACCTGGGTTAAACCTTAACACATAAAAGAAACGAAGTCAGCCACGGAGCTAGGCCTACTAGCCCTGGTAACACCACTGGGTTAGTTCCCATGATAGCGTACCGTAGCCTAGTCATCCGGGGTGACTTCCCCTCATTCCTGATATCCCAGGGGCGCCATGATCTGACTTGGGTTCTTCCTTCTGAGAAATTGTCTTATTTACTCTCTTCAGGGTTTGTTCGTTCCTTTTTCTCCTTTCCAGTTCGATTCTTGAGGCTTTCGGCTTTTGATTCGTTCATTTCAGCCTCTTCTAGGATTTCTTTTACTGGAGTTATGAAATATTTTGTGGGCTTGGCTCACTTCGTTTTTCTAACGATGTCGGCCATTATCTGATTATGGCTTCAACTCCACTGTATCAGTCACCCAGACTTGTTTGTCTCGGTCTCTTCCTCAATATTCTCCCCCCCTGTTATGTACTAGGGCTTTTGTTTCTTCTTCTACTACCTCTTTGAGTGGTAGACAGAAGAATTCGCCCAGGGAGAAAGCTAAGAAAGAAAAGTCTTAGCACGAAATATCAGCTTTCAAAACGTCGTCTGCTACGGCTCAACAAGCATACTCGCCTTCTTTTTCGCGTTTCGCCTCTGTTGTTCCCGAGCATTCTCTGTCCCCGAGCGGGACTTTTCAGATCTTTTTTCAGGTTTTTAGCCTTTTTTAGGCTTCTTTCCTCTAATTGGACCAGTAAAGATCGTCTTCTACGACTTAGCTCAAAGTTGTTCCCGAGCAGTCCTCTGTTCCCGAGCTCAACTTTTCTAATCTCTCCTCTCAGTCGGAGATTATTAGCCTTTTTAGGGGCTTTTTTCCTCAAATTTGTTCAGTCTGGTCTCTTCGTAATACTTGAGCCGATCTGATCAGCGTCTCCAATATTATCCATTGGATCAGTTGGGTCTCTTTCTCGGTCAGACCTTCGGTGTCACCCCATGTTTGTTTTTTTTCTTCCATGGATGTTCATCATGTCTGTTCTAGGAGGCCCTTTTCTACCCGGGCCGTCTCTCGGACCGCCCGCCGGTGGTCCTCTCCATTTTAGTCGCTTGGTAAGCGCATGGATCCCCAGGGACGCAGGATCCCCCTGGTTGACCCGACTTGCCAAGGCGTGGCAGCCCCCACTGACGGACTGTCTCTGGGGGGTCGGGGGTCTCCTTCCTCCACCCATTCCCGGGAGGAGGGAGACTTTGGTCCATCCGGACTTTTGTCCGAAGGCCTGTGCAATAAGTCCGTTGTGCCCTGGAGGGACGGCCCCACATGACGGCCCACTGAGTGGCCGAGGGATTCCACAGGCCAGGAGGCTATCCCTCCCCGCGCTGGTACATCTTCTGCGGAAGTATGTCTGGTGATCGGGCCCCGGGCGTCCTCACACCCCTTTTCCTCGGGTTCGGCTGGAGCCTGCCCGAGTCGACGAGGACGCACCGGTTGTTTGGGCTCACCGTAAATCGGCGGACCGCCGTAGTGAACGACGGTCTCCGGATGCCCCGGTTGACCGTGCGTCCAAACATAAGCGATCTCCCGGCCGCCGGCCTTTCGGTCCGTGGCACGGTGACTCATCGCTCGGACCCCGTGACGGCGGTTCCCCCGTCCGCCCGTCACGGTCCGTCCGCACCCAGCGGTCTCCCGTCCGCCCGCCCTTCGGCCGGCGGCACGGTGATTCTCCGCACGGTTCCCGTCGGTCGCCGGTGGCACCGGTGCACCGTCCGGGTAACCGCCTTTGGTTCCCGGTCGCCGTATGGACGGTACGGCACCGGTCGATGCGGCACTCGGCTCCAGGCTACGGCCAGCCAGCGATCTCCCGGCCGCCGGCCTTTCGGTCCGCGGCACGGTGACTCATCGCTCGGACTCCGTGACGGCGGTTCCCCCGCCCGCCCGTCACGGTCCGTCCGCATCCAGCGGTCTCCCGTCCGCCCGCCCTTCGGCCGGCGGCACGGTGATTCTCCGCACGGTGCCCGTCGGTCGCCGGTGGCACCGGTGCACCGTCCGGGTAACCGCCTTTGGTTCCCGGTCGCCGTATGGACGGTACGGCACCGGTCGATGCGGCACTCGGCTCCAGGCTACGGCCAGCCAGCGATCTCCCGGCCGCCGGCCTTTCGGTCCGCGGCGCGGTGACTCATCGCTCGGACCCCGTGACGGCGGTTGCCCCGTCCGCCCGGCACGGTCTGTCCGCGCCCAGCGGTCTCCCGCCCTCCGGCCGGCGGCACAGTGATTCACCGCACGGTGCCCGTCCGCCCGCCCTCCGGCCGGCGGCACGGTGATTCACCGCACGGTGCCCGTCGGTCTCCGCTGACACCGGCGCACCGTCTGGGTAGCCGCCCATGGTTCCCGGTGTCCGTACGTTCGGTACGGCACCGGTTGACGCGGCTCTACGGCCTCAGGCTACGGCCAGCCGTCCTCCCGGTCCTGCCGCCGGCTGCCGGCGGTGGGACCCGGGACACACGGCGCCACCTTGCGGTCAGACGGCTACGGTCTTCGTCACCGTCCGCTACGGAACGCTCTGCGTCACCGCTCGCTTCGGTCCGTGGTCCGACGGGCGGTGTCCGCAGCGGTGGCCACCGCCGTGGCCCCAGGGCATGATGTTGGCTCCCCGTACCGTCCGTCTATGACGGATTCGGTAGCGGTTCTTCAGCCCGTCCACCGGCAACGGTCTTCCGCCTGTCAGACTTACGTCGACTGTGCGATGGCTCGCCGCACGGCTCCCTTGACGGTACTCCCGTCCGCCCAGCTTCCAGCAGGCGGCACGGTGTCCCACCTCTTGGCTTGGGCGTTCACCGGCCCCCTGTGGGTACTCGGTCTCAAAGTTGGGGTGGTTTCTCCTGGTTCTTCCAGTCAGTCCACCCCAGAGGCTTGTTACGTCAGCGCTCTCCAGTGGATTCGGACGTGGACTTAGCTAAGCCCGTCTCCATCCACGCATGGGCGTAGCAGCGTGTTCTGGCCCGGTCCGGCCACTCGCCAGGGAGTGGAGCTCTGGTCCTTCAAGCTCCTAAGCTTCTGGACCACTCCAATCGGAAGGCTAAGGCTTTCCTCTATGCCTGGGAGATGGCAGAAGCTACCGTTTCGCTTTAGCCTTCTAAGGCCGAAACAGAGAAGCTCCTTGACGCCAGGAGTCTTGCCCAGGCCAAGATTGAGTCTTCCAACTTTTTCAGTTGGAGGAATCTTTCTCTCTATCCCTCAAGGGCTATGGCTTTGCGGCTTCATTGATTCGGCCCATCTCAGAGAATTTGGGGAAAATTTTTCTCCTACGAATTCTCCTGGGGTTTTCAGGCTCTTTGAGTCCGTGAATGAACCGCTCGGCTGGGCTCGGTTCCCCCGTTCGCCTGCAGCCAGCGGTCGCCCGTCCGCCCGGCCATTGGCCGCCGGCACGGTGCTTCTCCGCACGGTCCCCGTCGGTCTCCGGTAGCCCCGGTGTTCCGTCCGGGTAGCCGTTAACGGTCCCCTACACGGGGTGGCTCTTCGGGTCGGCCGTCTCGGTCCGTCAAGAGGCAACGGTCCCTCGGCCGTGCGGCTGCGGGCCGCCGGCTCGGGCGTTCTCCGTCCTCACGGGCTTCCCCTTCATTCTGCCTTGGATTCGGACTCGGGCTCTGCCCGCTCCGTTTCCTCCCAGCGAAGTTTGCCCTAGGTGGCTCCAGACTTCTCTGCGCAGAATCTTTCTGTCCGTTTTGGTCTCTCCCTGGCCCCCTGGTTTTTTACCGCGGTGGCCAGAGAGTTGGCTTCTCTGGCTCGGTCAAACGGTTTGAGACTTACAGTTTTTCTGGACGGCTGGCCGCTTCTTGCCTCCAGCCGTCCCATGTCTCTGTCTCACCCTCAGCTTCTGGTGGATCTGTCCACCTCGCTGGGCTTTTGCATCAACGCCAAAAGTCGGACCTCGTTCCTTCACAGCAGTTTTGCTACCTGGGGATGAGGTTCGGCAAGGGCAAGTTCCGTCTCAGCTTCGGAGGACGGTTTAGCAGCCTTCTCTCTCTGTGGCCGACCTCTCAGAAGCGAAGTCGGCCACCCTGAGGCGCCTTCTCAGCCTTCTAGGCCTCTTGGGGTCCTTTTCGGAACTCCTCCCTCTCGGCAGGGTGTTCAGGAGGCCCCTTCAGAGAGAAGTCAAGGCGCGTACCCCGGACCCCTCTCTGTACGGTGGGGTGATCGTCCGTGAGAACTGGTTCAGTAAGTCCGTCAGTCTTTGGACGGATGCGGCGTGGTTGAACAGTACGGTCCCAATCAGACGTTTGGGCACCCAGCTGTTCATCTACACGGTCGCCTCCCTTTGCGGATGGGGGCCGCATCTGGAGGCCGAGCAGATCTCGGGGTCTTGGGCTGTAGGAGAGTCCGAACTCCACATCATCTGCTGGAGTTGAAAGCCTTCCGCCGGGCTCTGGCCCATTTCCTCCCCGCGGGGACGGTGGGTCACGGTGTGTGGCGGCAACTCCTTCTGAACGGCCCCGGCTTCGCCGTTCTTTCGAATGATGTCTGTTCTGGCGGGCATGGTTTTTACTTGCTCTGTTTCAGACCCTCGTTTCCTCTGATTACAACCATGAGTTGTTCATTCAGTGGACTCGATTCACTCGTTCCAGCCATCCTTTTCGGTCTGGTTCCGTCCCGATCGGACCCTTCTGTCCGGCTATCTTGATCTTTCATGCCCAGCTGTCAGATCACTAAACGTCAGTTTTCAACTTAAGTTGTTCGACTGGGTGTTTTTGGATGGGTAAAGTCGAGGTGTGTTTACGTCACGTTTGCACACTGTTCCGCTTTTGTCTACATGTTTCCTTTTCGGTGGGGACATTTCCGCGTCATCTGGTTCGATTTGACGTCATGCGATAGCAACTATGTTGCTGTTTCGGTCTGTCCCTACGTCAGAGGCAGTTTTTGTTTTGCCTTCCTACGGTCTTAGCATCTGGAGTTGGTTACGAAGTGCAGTTGCACATTCGTTCCCTGGCCTCTCAGTTTGCTAGTTTAGAGGCTGAATCTGCTGTTTTGCGGATTCTCAGTCTCGCCACTTCGATCGATATTTTTCCGGTCGAAAGGGCGTAGCAGCGTGTGGTGGCCCGGTCCGGCCACTCATAGTCCGTTTTGTATCGGCCTTGGCTGCTCTAGGTGACTCCTTGCGGGGTTTGTCATCTCCTGGCTGCTTTTTTAGTCAGCCATGTTCTTTCCTCCTTGAGCTTCCTTCCGGAGTTTAGAGCAAAAAAAAAAAAAAAACCAACCGGGGGACGTTTCCTCCCCCGTTGTTCTCATCTCCAGCCTCTGTTCTGTTCTCGGCCCTGACGATGATGACCAGTTTCTCTGTCCGGTCAGGGCCCTCAGAATCTATCTCTCCAGGACGAAGCTGCTCAGGGACGCTAGGCGCCGGCTTTTCCTGTCAATTAACCCGAGGTACCTGAAGGACATTTCGAAAATCACTGTCTCCAGGTGGATTTTGGACTTGGTTAAGCTGGCCTACTCTAAGTCCCTCGCGAGCCTCCCTGCTAACCCTGTCAGGGCGCATGAGCTCCGCGCCATCTCTTCCTCTCTAGCTCTCCTCAGAGGGGTGCCCTTGTTGAAAGTCATGGCGTCCGCGTTCTGGAGATCACGCGACACGTTCCTCCGGTACTGTCTCAGGGACTTCGAAACCGGGAGCGAAAGCGACACCCTCTCCTTCGGGAAGGTGTTGGTTGCGCGGGTTCCCGTTTCGCTGTAGCGAAAGTGCCTAGATTTCCTCGGATCTGCCTTTCGTTACTTCGTGGGTGTGTCTTCTGTCATGTCTTCGGGGATTCGATGATTCTGGGAATCGTCTTTTCCCCCCGATCTCTCATGGCTATTTTTGAAGCATCACCCGCCCCCGCTGGGGCAAACTGCAATTGTTTTAGGTGTTGGTAGTGTATGGCTAGAATAGATTGATGGATTTTAATTAATATTACAATCTATCTAGCTAAATACCTACCAACACCTAAAACAAAAAAGGGTCCCTCCCTTCCTCCCTCGCTTCGGATGCTTCTTTTTTAAGGGAGTATCAGGAATGAGGGGAAGTCACCCCGGATGACTAGGCTACGGTACGCTATCATGGGAACTAACCCAGTGGTGTTACCAGGGCTAGTAGGCCTAGCTCCGTGGCTGACTTCGTTTCTTTTATGTGTTAAGGTTTAACCCAGGTCGGTTGGTGCGTATGCAATTGTTTTAGGTGTTGGTAGGTATTTAGCTAGATAGATTGTAATATTAATTAAAATCCATCAACTATCCATATCTATTATAACTAAATACTGACCAAGACTTAGCAATAGCATGTCTCTTTCTCCAGTTGGAAACTCTTACCCTAGTAACATATAAACAACAAGCAAAGGGAGAGAACTCCCTTCCGGTATCCACAGTGACCTCCCTTGATTCAGTCACCTGACTTCCCCTTACCCATAATTCCTCACTTCTTTCATTTCCGTGATGGAATGATCTTCTCTGTTTGGGAGGTCTGCCCTACTTTTCCCTACTTCTCTTCTTCTTGTGACTTTGGGGTCACTTTCAACCTTTCTTGGTGAGAGTATTTTTTCCTTTCTTTGTAGGTGTTTAATTTTAAACGTCTGTGAAGGTCATTTAAATTATCATTGGTCGACATTAATCTAAAGCCAGGGTCGAGTTTCTCTAGACGACGGTTGCCGCGTGCATTACTGTTACGCCAAAAGGGGTCTAAGAAACACTTGAGAAAACGTTTGGGGAAGAATTTTACAAGCTCTTGTCTGATCTGATTTTAACCAAACTTTAATGGACCAATCAACAACAAGAAATGTATTAACCCCCTACTAGTTAGGATAGTTCGCCGCTTGCTCGATGTTTGGCAAGAACAAAACGTCACAGGAACTATCGGCAAACGAAGGGTGTTTCTTAGATCGTTTTTGCCGATTTGAGCGAGGGCAACGTAACGTTAGCCCTTGTGAGACGGCCCCCAGGGCCAGTGGTGAAGTGAGAGATGTATGATTAATGGGTTCCACAACAGTGGAAAGTCACAGCACAGTGTATATATATATTGTTAGTATTTTGTGAATGGCTATGAATTCTCTCCTGCGTTCCCAGGCCATAATAGGTAAGGTACGCATGTGTCCGGTTTTCAGTTTTCACTGGTCTCCACGCTGCGTACAGCCGACACATTCCGTTTTCGGCGGAGCTCAAAGGAGAAAATATTTGGAAGATTTTTGGGGGGAGAAAAAAAGCAGGAGAATGGGCCAATAAGTCAGAAAGATAGATGACAGAAAGGAAAAAGGCAGGGTCAAAGAGAGTGGCAGATTAAAGAAGTTACAAGCACAGAACTTCCAGAAGGTGGGGGAACTATCTGTACGAAAGAACCCCCGGTATCTTTCCAAGTTATATAAAGTCTCTCTCTCTCTCTCTCTCTCTCTCTCTCTCTCTCTCTCTCTCTCTCTCTCTCTCTCTCTCTCTCTCTCTCTCTCTCTCTCTCTCTCTCTCTCTCTCTCTCTCTCTCTCTCTCTCTCTCTCTCTCTCTCTCTCTCTCTCTCTCTCTCTCTCTCTCTCTCTCTCTCTCTCTCTCTCTCTCTCTCTCTCTCTCTCTCTCTCTCTCTCTCTCTCTCTCTCTCTCTCTCTCTCTCTCTCTCTCTCTCTCTCTCTCTCTCTCTCTCTCTCTCTCTCTCTCTCTCTCTCTCTCTCTCTCTCTCTCTCTCTCTCTCTCTCTCTCTCTCTCTCTCTCTCTCTCTCTCTCTCTCTCTCTCTCTCTCAGGCTAAGAGCTTATGCTGTTGACATTAAACTAAGGATTGTCATTCTCTCTCTCTCTCTCTCTCTCTCTCTCTCTCTCTCTCTCTCTCTCCTCCCCCCCCCCTTAATAATTGTTTATATGTGAGTGGTTAATTAATTATGAGCGCATTTATTTGCCTACTTATCGATTTGTGTATGTATTTAGTTATTTTGCTCTTCATTTAGTTATGAATTTATTCATTTATTATTTATTTGTTATGGTATGCGCTATGGGTCGGTGGCCTGCACATTAAACCAGCGTCAACTGTGTCTTTCTCTCTCTCTCTCTCTCCAGTCTCAGAGCAAGAAGAAGAAGGAGAGCGAGCGGTGCCAGCAGCTGATGGAGAGACTGACGGAGGAGGAGAAGAGACAGACAGAGCACGTGTCTCAGGTCATGGCCAGACTCAAGAAGGAGAAGGAAGTCTGGTTTCCCAGTGGTAAGGACCACTATGGTGAGCTGTGCGTGGACGTTGAGATCATTACAGGGCAGGACAGTCATTTTTTGACAGACGGAGCACCTGTCCCAGGTCATGGGAAGGTGTGACCATGTCACACCACTCCTCAGGGAGCTGCACTGGCTGCCAGTGCAGTTTCATTTAG
This sequence comes from Phymorhynchus buccinoides, assembly GCA_017654935.2. Taxonomy (NCBI): domain Eukaryota; kingdom Metazoa; phylum Mollusca; class Gastropoda; order Neogastropoda; family Raphitomidae; genus Phymorhynchus; species Phymorhynchus buccinoides. The sequence continues at coordinate 52,726,289 of CM065691.1, forward strand.
ACAACAAGCTGGCTGTCCTTGCATTCCGCCACTTTGAACAGACCCTACCATCCTACCTCTTGGGTGCTCTCCAAACTTACACTCCTCCTCGCTCACTCCGATCTTCCCATGCCAAACTGTTGAAAGTTCCTAAAGTGAATTTAAAGTCTTGGACAGCGCAGTTTTTGTTTTTGCGCCCCCACTGTCTGGAACTCCTTGCCTGTTCACCTCCGTCACCAATCAGCACTTCCCATTTTCAAAACCCAACTCAAAACTCATCTGTTTCAAAGAGCTTTCTCTCTGTAACTTTCACGTAAGTTAGATGATGGCCGAATTAATGTGTAGAATGATAGTGTATGTTAGCCCAATTGCGTGTGAATCAGTGAATGTGAGCGCCTTGAGTTTAATTATAAAGAAAGGCACTATATAAATGCTATGTATTATTATTATTATCATGGCCAGATTCCAGAAGCCACTATGGTGTGTTGTGCGCAGACGTTGAGTAAGAAAGTATTGGAGCAAAATCTGAATTTTGTGTAACATTTGGGAGGTGCGCCTTATAGTTATAGTCCGAAAAAAAGTCGTGGTAAGCTTTATTTTTACGTAGAAAGAAAGGTAAATTTTCACAGACTACTGTATCGTTGAAACACCTGTTTACTATACTCTTTTCGAGTAGTATTCTACTCAATTTGGACCTCTACTACTATTCAAACCTGAAAATAATGCTCTTTAATTCTTGATTACTACTCATTTTCAGTGAACATTATTGAATGGTCTAAAACTAATGAATAAAACCACACATTTCACACCCAAACTACTCCAGACTACTCAAGACTTGTGTAGGGGATAAACAGGTCTGTTGAAATGTTGGTATGTTTGCGTGCAGGGACGACCAAGTCTGAAATGACGACCAACTTCCTGCAGCTGTGTCTGTTCCCTCGGTGCTGCTTCACCGCCAGCGACGCCCTCTACTGCGGACACTTCATCCAGGTGCTACACACCCTGAAGACGCCCAACTTCTCCACCCTCATCTGCTACGACAGGGTGGGTACATCATCGTCGTCATCATCATTGTCATCATCATCATCCTTTGTGATGCTCTGTGCTGTGGCTACTTCATCCAGTGTTGCATACATTAAAGACAGTCACCTTTTCCACCCTCATCTGTACATCATCATCATCATTGTCGTCATCGACATCATTATCATCATCATCATCATCATCATCATCGTCATCATCATCATCATCATCCTTTGTGATGCTCTGTGCTGTGGCTACTTCATCCAGTGTTGCATACATTAAAGACTGTCACCTTTTCCACCCTCATCGTCTACAACAGGGTGGGTACATCATCGTCGTCATCATCATTGTCATCATCATCATCCTTTGTGATGCTCTGTGCTGTGGCTACTTCATCCAGTGTTACATACATTAAAGACAGTCACCTTTTCCACCCTCATCTGCTACGACAGGGTGGGTACAACATCGTCATCATCATCATCATTGTCATCATCATCGACATCATCATCGTCATCATCATCCTTTGTGATGCTCTGTGCTGTGGCTACTTCATTCAAGAGTTACATACATTAAAGACAGTCACCTTTTCCACCCTCATCGTCTACAACAGGGTGGGTACAACATCGTCATCATCATCATCATCATCATCATCATCGTCGTCATCATCAATCATCCTTTGTGATGCTCTGTGCTGTGGCTACTTCATTCAAGAGTTACATACATTAAAGACAGTCACCTTTTCCACCCTCATCGTCTACGACAGGGTGGGTACAACATCGTCATCATCATCATCATTGTCGTCATCATCGACATCATCATCGTCATCATCATCCTTTGTGATGCTCTGTGCTGTGGCTACTTCATTCAAGAGTTACATACATTAAAGACAGTCACCTTTTCCACCCTCATCGTCTACAACAGGGTGGGTACAACATCGTCATCATCATCATCATCATCATCATCATCATCATCATCCTTTGTGATGCTCTGTGCTGTGGCTACTTCATTCACATACATTAAAGACAGTCACCTTTTCCACCCTCATCGTCTACGACAGGGTGGGTACAACATCATCATCATCATTGTCATCATCGACATCATCATCATCATCATCATGCTCATCACCTTTTCCATCATCATCATCGTCGTCATCATCATCATCATGGGTACAACATCGTCATCCTCATTGTGATGCTCTGTGCTGTGGCTACTTCATTCAAGAGTTACATACATTAAAGACAGTCACCTTTTCCACCCTCATCGTCTACGACAGGGTGGGTACAACATCATCCTCATCATCATCATCATCATTGTCATCATCATCATCATCATCATCATCATCATCATCCATTTGTGATGCTCTGTGCTGTGGCTACTTCATTCAAGAGTTACATACATTAAAGACAGTCACCACCTTTTCCACCCTCATCTGCTACGACAGGGTGGGTACAACATCGTCATCATCATCATCATTGTCATTGTCATCATCATCATCATCATCATCATCATCATCCTTTGTGATGCTCTGTGCTGTGGCTACTTCATTCAAGAGTTACATACATTAAAGACAGTCACCTTTTCCACCCTCATCGTCTACAACAGGGTGGGTACAACATCGTCATCATCATCATCATCATCATCGACATTGTTATCATTATCATCATCATCATCATTGACATTGTTATTATTATCTTCATCATCATCATCCTTTGTGATGCTCTGTGCTGTGGCTACTTCATTCAAGAGTTACATACATTAAAGACAGTCACCTTTTCCACCCTCATCGTCTACAACAGGGTGGGTACATCATCATCCTCATCCTCATCCAGTAAAATTACCAGGTTATGCAAAAGTACCTCACCATTGTCATCATCATCATCATCATCATCATATAAATCCAAAATCATTGTCATCCTTTGTGATGCTCTGTACTGTGGCTACTTCATTCAAGAGTTACATACATTAAAGACAGTCACCTTTTCCACCCTTTATCTGCTATGACAGGGTGGGTATGTCATCTTCATCGTCATCACCATTGTCAGCATCATCATCATCATCGAAAGATAAATGAAAAAATAGTGCATTTATGATAAATAATTCAATAGTTTTTTGAAAAAAACTTTATTCATGCAAGTTATTATTTTCTTTAAAGCATTCTGCTTACTGTAGTTGACAAAAATACAGTTATTCATAGACATTTTGGCCAGAAACTGGAAAATAAATGATTTAGGTAACTTTGATGTTCGTCATACATTTTTCACACATTGTGTAATAAAACAAAAACAATGGCATGAATCAATTAACAGTTTGGTAGAAAATATTCAGTTAACTTGTAATTGATTTTTTTATGGCATCTTAAGTACTTAAAGACAGAATTAGTGTATTTGATACATCATCAAGGTCATTTGTTACCGCAACAGACCCATAATAATCATCATACTTGACAACAGGAAATGTCACAGACTAATAGCAAACAATGAAAACAACTTAACACAACATGATTTGCTGGAGCTATGACAAAATACTGTGACATAACACCATGGTTGTGATGTAATCATTGATGTTCGTCATCAGGTGGGGGACACCACATTATCACTATTTTCTCAGAAATCGGTTGAAAAATTGTCCTGCCACTTTGCACATGTTTTGCCTCATTTATATCCTTTCTAAATATGCATGTATTTAAATGGTATTAATAGTTTCATTTTTTACCCTCTATGTCCACTTTTCATGCCCACCTTTTGGCACAGAGTCACATACGTTGTTTTTTTAGAGAGAGAAAAAAAGTTTACTTTGATTTAAATATCTGGTTAAAGTGTATGTGATTCAAAGTTTAGGAACATTGTTTACATATGTACACTCCATACACTAACATACCTAGTCATGCATACAAATTTTGGATTCCTTTTTGTTTGTGGCTCAAGCCACAAACCTATAACTCACTTTGTCGGTCGGTCGGTCGGTCCAAAATTGTCGCACTTCAAATCAAGGCTACACTTCAAATTGAGGCCGCTCTTTAAAATGATGTATTTTAAAAGCGTACAAAATAATAAACATACGTAATACAGACACTACAACAGACACTACGAGTATGCAGTGCTTCTTTTGATGAGTATAAGTAGGATACATAGTTTTAAATGTTTTCCAAAAGATATAAAAAGTTACGAAATGGTGCAGAGATAACATTCTGGTTTACAGATTAAAATTATTGAAAAGCCAGGGGAGGTGACTCATGATTGGAGTGGTAAAAATAGACCGCGTGCCACAAACTATTGCGATTTCGCGCTTGTTTGCATTTAGAAGTAGGGAAATATGTGTGTGTGGTTGTGTATGCCTGTGTCAGTGTGTCTGTTCGACAAATTAGAACAATTTATTTCATTGTTTTGTTGGTTGTTTTTTTAACCATTTCAACGCCAGCAATTTTCAGCCAAAACCTTCCATCAAACTTACCTGGGTAGAGAGAACATTCCGTCTGAAATATTGGGGATTCCTCTGTGACGTGCATAAAACAGGGCCTATCCTTACTTCCCAAATTTAAGAACATAAGGTCACTGGATACCAGACCCTCATTTGATGCCTTTTAGTGACCTAGGTGTTAAATCATTGTGGTGCCAAGAGGCGACAGTGACAATGAAAGGGTTAACCTGTGTTGCAGATTTTCTGTGATATCACCTACACGATGACCAGCTGCACGGAGAACGAGGCTCACCGCTACGGGCGCTTCCTGGCCTGTGCCCTGGAGACCATCATGAAGTGGCACAGCAACATGAGCATCTATGACAAGGTGGGTCTGTCTGTGTGTGTGGTGGGGGGTCTGTGTGTGTGAGTGTTAGCCTGTGCCCTGGAGACCATCATGAAGTGGCACAGCAACATGCACATCTATGACAAGGTGGGTCTGTCTGTGTGTGAGTGCTAGCCTGTGCCCTGGAGACCATCATGAAGTGACACAGCAACATGCACATCTATGACAAGGTGGGTCTGTCTGTGTGTGAGTGCTAGCCTGTGCCCTGGAGACCATCATGAAGTGACACAGCAACATGCACATCTATGACAAGGTGGGTCTGTCTGTGTGTGAGTGCTAGCCTGTGCCCTGGAGACCATCATGAAGTGACACAGCAACATGAACATCTATGACAAGGTGGGTCTGTGAGTGTGTGTGTGTTAGCCTGTGCCCTGGAGACCATCATGAAGTGACACAGCAACATGAACATCTATGACAAGGTGGGTCTGTGAGTGTGTGTGTGTGTGTTAGCCTGTGCCCTGGAGACCATCATGAAGTGGCACAGCAACATGCACATCTATGACAAGGTGGGTCTGTGAGTGTGTGTGTGTTAGCCTGTGCCCTGGAGACCATGAAGTGGCACAGCAACATGAACATCTATGACAAGGTGGGTCTGTGAGTGTGTGTGTGTGTGTGTTAGCCTGTGCCCTGGAGACCATGAAGTGGCACAGCAACACGCACATCGTGTATGTGTGTGAGTGTTAGCCTGTGCTCTGGAGACCATGAAGTGGCACAGCAACACGCCGATCTATAAAAAGGTGGGCTTTGTTAGTTGTATATTCTCACAGAAATCATGCTAAACGGCGCTCAGACAATTAGATATGTTTGGTGGAAAGAGACATTCACCGCTACTAGGGTTAAGAGTTTGCACAATGTCACTTTTTTATGTCTCAAAATGTCCAAAGAAAATAAATGTAATTTCTTTCAACAACACCCCACCCCCTCTCTCTCTCTCTCTCTCTCTCTCTCTCTCTCTCTCTCTCTCTCTCTCTCTCTCTCTCTCTCTCTCTCTCTCTCTCTCTCTCTCTCTCTCTCTCTCTCTCTCTCTCTCTCTCTCTCTCTCTCTCTCTCTCTCTCTCCCCCCCCCCCTCAATCCTTGCGTAATTGTCAAGTGTCTCTCTTTGCTCTGCTCTCTGTTGCTGTTGGTTTTTTTAACAGATTTCCCCTGCTTTGTTCCGTTTGATAATGTAAATGTTGTCAAATAGCATTGATTTGCAGCGAGCTTTTCTTTTTGCTTGGTATCTATGAAGTTTGATCCAGCACTTAAGATGATTGCGCAACTTTTAGCCTTCTGGACATTTTTTTTATAAAATCTACTTAACGCCAAATGTCACGACCTTGCAGGAGTGTGCCAACTTCCCGGGGTTCGTGACCATCTTCCGCAAGGGCACCGACTCCAACAACAAGATGGACCGGCTGGACTACGAGAACTTCAGACACGTCTGCCACAAGTGGCACTTCCGCATCACCAAGGTAACCGCGTCACTGGGTTTGACTGTACGGAGCGTTGACAGTGGTTTCAGAATTCTTCAGTGCATCTGCTGGTAGTTTCATTCAATCTTCTAGCGCCATGTATTTCTTGACGTTCTTTGGTTGTCCGTTGCATCTCAACCGACAAGACGGGAGTGACTTCTTTTTTTTCTCTCCCGAGTGTGCATGCGTTGCTTTGACTGAAGAAACAGTCATTCAAGCTCTAAAAATAGACAAACGCATGGCAGGGTACTTGGCAGTAAATGTCTTTGCATTTGGTGGGAGTGTAAAGTGATGTCTTGGGCGAATGTATTCGCCCGTGGTACTATAAGAGTTAAGGGGCATTTTCATTAAGAGGGACTGCAGTGTTTGCGTTTGTGCACAGCAAGAATCATGTTTACTAGTTGGAGGGATAGTTAAAAAATTATAAAAAATTAAACCCTACTGTTCGTTAAATCTTGTGAAACCATAGTATTGTATTTGGAATCACCCATGATCATTTGGAATGATCATGCCACAGTCATTGCATTGACAATATATATATTTTTAATTTTTTTAAAATGTTTTCATGCATGTACTGTCACACTTTCACACCCATGAAAAATTCAATAAACTTTAACCCTCTTGCATTTGCATTTCATTTGTTGCAGAAAAAAACTAGTGTCCAGATACTTTCACACATTTTCGAGTAAATCTGTATTTTGAAGCACACAGAACACCATTACAGTCATTTTCTAATGATATTGTAAAGCGCGTAGAGCTTATGCGCTATATCAATCTTCTTAATAAATGAATAAATGACTTCCATGAATGTGTTTGCAGGCCATCATTTCTTGCCTGGAGTCGGGCAACTTCATCCAGATCAGGAACGCTCTCATCATTCTGACCAAGGTGAGGCTGCTCTGTTAGTTTGTGGAGAAAGCCCTGACTTCTGTGTGTGTTGTCTTCATTCCCAGCCATGATCAGGGTCCGTACAGGGTCCTTGAAACCTTGAAAAGTACTGGAAAATTGACATGGCCTTTTCCAGGGCTTGAAAAGTGCTTGAAAAACAGCAAAGGCCCCAAGACTCCTGGAAAAGTCCTGGAATTTTCAAAATCGTCTGACCACGTCCTTAATCTCAATCCATCAAAGTCAAAATCTCTCCTCCACAAAAAATAATTGAAGGTTAAAACTAAATTCAAATTAAAAAAACATTTAAGGTCATACCGATATCGCGATCATAGCAGACGACATTTGCGCGAGTTGTCTGCCGCTGAAGTTACTTCCCTTTACTGTACTTCTGTTTTCCAACAAAATGGCGACTGCATTTTCAACGATGTTTGGCTGCAAAAAAAAAAGAATATCAGAGCTGGTTAGCTCCGTCAACAGATAGTTCAAAACTGAAAGCTAGCTGCACAGTGTGCAAAAAGAGTTTTGACATCACCAGCATGGACGAGAGTGCTGTAAAAAGCTATTGTCAAGGCCAGAAGCGCAAGCAACTCAGGCGGGAACGAAACCGACATTGACCGGTATGCCATATTGAGTCCTTGAAATTTAGTAAACTGGTCCTGGAATAGTCCTGGAATTTTGTTGACACAGATCTGTACGAACCCTGCGTGATCCAATAGGTTCACAGAGAGATTCTGTCTGCTAGCCATTTTCATTTGCTGTCAGTGTAAAAAATGATGATCTTTTAAATCTTCCTTACCACGCATTTCATGCTTTGTAAAGAGTGTGCTGGACATTTCAAAATAATTATTCATACAAAAAAATAAAGAACACAAATGCCCATATTCTAGTTTGCAGCGAATTTTCAAGTGTCCTACACACTTTAACCCTTTCACCGCCAATGTCGCATTTATGCACCACAATGGTTTAGCACCCATGTCACTAAAAGGCATCAAATCAGGGTCTGTTATCCAAAGACCCTATTTTCTTGATTTTGGGAGGTAAGGGTAGGCCTAAAGTTATACATGTCACAGAGGAATTCTCAATATTGCAGGGTGTTTTTTTCTCTACCCAGTTAACTATAATGGTGTGTTTTTTGCTGAAAAATGGCTGGCAGCAAAAGGGTTAAGACAGTGTAAGACACAAGACAAAATAATTATTCATGCCACTTCTAGGAAGCTTAGAAAACTAGTCTTCTGCCTCGTGTTAATTACAACGAAATAGCCCTATTTGCATACGGGGAGCTGAACGACCCTGTCCCTTCCATGAGTCTCTCCCCGTGGGGTGGGGGGAGGGGGGTGTTTTTCGTATAAATAGTTCCCCCACCTTCTGGAAGTTCTGTGCTTGTAACTTCCTCAAATCTATAACTCTTTGACTCTGCTTTTTCTTTTCTTACTGTCATCTACTATCTTTCTGACTTATTGGCCCATTCTCCTGCCTTTTTTCCAAAAGTTCTTCCCAATAATTTTCTCATTTGAGCTCCTCCGAAATCGGAATGTGTCGGCTGTACACAGCGGGGGGGGGAGACCAGTGAAAACTGAAAACCGGACACATGTGCCTTAGCCCATTATGGCCCGGGAACACAGAAGAAGAAGAAGAAGCGTGAGATTTTCCCGTCATTTAGGGGGTCTTTTTTTCTCTCCAGATCCTGCCGCACTTTCCCCGCATCGTGCAGATCGGCATGGCCATAGAGCGGCGTGTGGACAAGCTGAGCAAGGAGGAGAAGGACAAGCGGCCTGACATCTACGTGCTGGCCATCGGGTAAGCACGTTACCACGTTGAACATCATTCACTGCTTCAAACTTTGAATGTGTTGTAGCATCGAGTGAAAGCCATGAAAACAAAACAACCACTGTCACTGTCGAGTCAAAGCCGTGAAAACAAAACTGTCACTGTCACTGTTGAGTGAAAGCCATGAAAACAAAACAGCCACTGTCACTGTCGAATGAAAGCCGTGAAAACAAAACTGTCACTGTCGAGTGAAAGCCGTGAAAACAAAACAGCCACTGTCACAAAAGGATTTATTTTTTTTAATCGGAGAATACCTTATGGTTTTCACCCAATATGTAAATTATCTTGATATTGTTCTTTGTGGTTTGGACTTGGCTTCTTTCTGTGTTGTTTTTTTCTCCCACTTATTTTTGTTTCGGGAGGGGGGGGGTAGTTAATGGATGAGACTCTGCAGTATCAAAGTTATTTTCCAGGGAAATTGATAAGGCGATTGTCTTTTCTGTTTTTGTGCTTTGAGTGTTATGGAAATAGAAATGACAAAATCTAATATAATCATACTGTGCCAACACTCAAAACAATAGCATACATACTTATTGGCTGAAAAAACCCTACTTCCCATCATTATGATATCATTGGCTTCATCGTTAGTGGTGTTAGTGTGAGAAGTATATGTACTGGGTCCATGGATATGATGTGCACTGAGCATGTTTTCCTTCCTTTTTTTCCAGCTACTCTGGTCAGCTGAAGATGAGGAAGTCCACCTGGGTGCCGGAGACCGAGTTCCACATCAAAGACGTCAGTAGCATTCACTCATCACTCCCTTATCCCCTTTTCTCCTTTGAGCTCCTCCGAAATCGGAATGTGTTGGCTGTACTCAGCGGGGAGACCAGTGAAAACTGAAAACGGACACATACATACTTTGCCCATTGTAGCCTTTTGGCCTGGGAACGCAGAAGAAGAAGTATTTGTTTTTTTGTATATTGTAGTCATGAAATTCGGGTTGCTCTCACCTGGAGAGTGCATCGCCGTGAGCGGAGCGAACTTAGGAAACCTAGCTATCATTTTGGTCATACCAGGCAGCAGGATTTCCCCCTACTCTTACCTACTCTAAACTGCTGTGGGATGTTTATGTGCGTAAAAGCGCACGGGTCCGACTTGCTTCAAGTCACAATCCAAAAGACAACATTCAGTTTAATTTTCCCGCCCAACTAGCAAGAAACGGTGGGGCCATAGTACATAGTTTGAGACTTATCATGATATCTTAGAAGTCCTTCTAAAGTCCTATTAAATCCTACTGCTATCTCAGTTGTGAATACAGGTCCTGGATTCGAACCCGGGTCACTGACGCATTGAAATGGGGCTTTATACTACTTCTTGCCAACACGAAAGGGCGATAATTGTAGGCCCAAACTGTGCTCATGCCACCTGTCGACGAGTCAGGTGCAGATCATTTTCTGCGGCTATATACTACTAGTTCCTGACAGGCAAGGGCGATAATCTTAAGTAGTACTAAGTCTTTCGGATGAGACGATAAACTGAGGTCCCGTGTGCTCATGCACTTAGCACACGTTAAACCCAGTGGCAACGAAAAAGTTGTCATTTGGTCCAAATTTACCCCCCTCCCTTCCTTCCTCATCAGTCACACAAAAATCGCATGCAAAAATTATTTTTTAAATTGGGTGGCGCGGCTCTGGCTGCGACGCGCTCTCCAGGTGGGAGCAACCCGAATTTCACAGTGACGCCTCTGTGACTATAATGTACCTAGCCTAACCTAACCTATAAAGTAGAAACTTGTATAAAGCACCAAAACAGTCAATGTCTCTGCCAAGGTATCACATTTGTTAACATTATTGCTGGGTCATCTTCAGGCTTGTCGTTGACATAAAAAGTATATAGTGCAAAAACTAAGTCCTGAGTTTAAATGTTAAAGGTGGACCCTGACGGATGAGTTTTTGCAAGAAACACGTCGAGATCACCAGAAAGACAGCCTTTTCAAGGATCGGAACACTCACTTTGCTCTGGTTTCCTAGAAATTAAACCGTCAAAACGGCGATTCCTCCTTGGCGGAGATGCCGGAGAGAGTAGCCATTTTGGATGGGGTGGGTGGAGGTCACTCATTGTGGTTGAAGCTTTTCTTTTTTTGTAGTGCAGTAAAAAAAAAATTGAGCTATTTCCTTTGTTGTGAGCGAAACTCCTTTAAATAAACTGTATAAAATTTAAAACAATCAAAATAAAAAGGCTTGTATTGCAAACATTTCGTGCAATCGATTTGACAGCCATTAGAAAAGAGACGGCACACACCTTCTCTTTGGGTGAAAGAATTTGACTTCCGGCACCTCCACCAAGGAGGAATCGCCGATTTGACGGTTTGATTTCTAGGAATCCAGAGCAAAGTGAGTGTTGCGATCTCTGTAAAGGGTGTTTTCATGGTGATCTCGACGAGTTTCTTACGAAAACTCATCCGTCAGGGTGCCCCTTTAAGATCGGAGTAACCCTTTCATTGGAGTGATTTGTCCTCCTGTGATGCAGCAACCAAACAAAATGAGTCATCGAAATCCAACAATTCTGCTTGCTACAAAGATCAGAATCCATAATCAACATACTTTTTATACTGGGTGCGAATATTTTCAAACCATGCCTCAAATTATGCCTTATGACTAAGATGCTGTGTGTAATAAAAAGTTTATATGGAAAATAATAATGACTTTGCACTGTGTTGTGTGCGGTGCAGGTGAAAGGGGCTGGCAAGGGGGCGGCAGTCGCTGCCATGAAGGACGGACCACAGGCCGCGGCCCCATCCAAGAAAACGGAGGACGGTCAGTTGATTTTTAGAAATGGCTATCAATTCTAACCATACTGACCAAGACTTAACAATAGCATATCTCTTTCTCTGGTTGGAAACTCTTACCCTAGTAACATATAAACAACAAGCAAAGGGAGAAAACTCAAGAAAATCGAAGACGGTCAGCTGATTTTTAGAAATGGCTTTTTGGCTCACTCGTGTTAATGAAGTGAGTCTATGTTCTCATCATTGTTCGGTTGGGTGTATGTGTGTAATTTGGTCAAATTATGAAAGGAAACTGAGCGATCGAAGAAAAAGAAGCTTTTGTTTCAGTTCGTTTATCATCTATTCTGTTATTTCTTTGTTTGAAATCAGGGAGTCTGAATATGTCTTTAGAGTTTCAGAGGGTCGCCTTGTCCTCCGAAGTCGGAGTGTGGCTGCCCACTTGGCAGGGTAATAAAAGAAACGGTCACACACATAATGTTCTCTCCCGTAGCTGGTGCATTTGTACTATAGTGTTCAAGTGCTTCGGCTGTTGGGATGATCCCTGGAGTCTCTTAGCCAGGTCACCTTGATATTTTAGGGAGTCTTCAACTTTTTTTTTTTTTTTTAACTGCAAAAGGTGAAAATTTGCTACGATTAATAACGCACTGATCAGTGATCTGAAACTTAATACGTCAGATGGCGGTTTTGAACATCAGAGACGTACATTATGCGTCACAACACTGTATTTTGGTAATGGTTTTCAGCCAAGCACAGAGACGGCCGCCCCTCTGAGGTCAGGGCGGAGAGTCGAGGGGACGATCGGACAAAAGAGAAGTCGGAGCGGCGGGACAAGGGAGAGAAGCGGGACAAAAGGGAGAGCAAAAAGTCGTCAGGGGCCGTCAACAGCCTGGATGTGCAGGACTACGGGGACTCTACTTCGTGAGTGATTTTGTTGGTTGGTTTGCTCTAACTCATTCAAGTCGTTCCGGACGTATATGTCCAGAATGGTCAAATTAGGACGATGATTTGACCGCCAGGGGGCAGTCAAACCGGTAGGGGCTTAGCGCATGATATTCTTAGTTGGGTGTAGTGAGAGAGAGAGAGGGGCTCATCTCCCTCTCTCTGCAACTTTTAATGGGGTGCTGGCGGGCGCTCCACAGGTTTATGGGTTAAATGTCGTTTGTTTAGTTTCTTTAAAATATTATGTAGGATGGGGAATATTTGCATTTTATAAACTATGTATATCATTTGTGATTTGTTAGAGAGTTTTGTTTTTTTATTATTAAGGATTACATTGGTATCAAAATATAATTTATCAGATTATTATTTTTACAATACCTGTTTTTTGAAAGTCTTGTTTCCACTGTACTGGAGGGGAACAAGTATAAAGGTAAAATCTTAATAAATAAATAAAGGTAGTTAGTGGGGGAGAAAAAATAACAATTTACATGTTAACCCTTTCAATACCAGCCATTTTTCAGCCAAAACTTTACATTAAACATACCTGTGTAGATAAAAGATTTCGTCTGCAATATTGGGGATTCCTCTGTGACATGTATGAAATTAAGGGCCCATCGTTACCTCCCAAAATAAAGAACATAGGGTAATTGGATAACAGATCCTAATGTGATGCCTTTTACAGACCTGCCTACTGCTACGATTTGGCCGTAGCAGCTACGAAAAATAAAGCTTTGCTACGGAGCTACGGCAACCTTAACGTTGCTACGGAAAAAACAAATTGCCGCCGCATTTTATTTTTGCTTATGCCGTTCCCGGTTTTGTCGGTTTCTAAGAGCAGACGCCGTGTCACGCGCGATAACCTAGTCACTTCCGTTTTTATCAAAGTGACTGCGCATGCGTTCTTATTACTTTCTCTGGGAAAAAAATGGCAGACTCCAGCAGCAGTAGCGATTCGGGAGATGTTTCAAACGAAGAAAAACGAACCCAAACCAGAAAACGAAAATCATCTGGCACACCATCTTGTTCTAAGAAAAAACATCGGCCTGCCGCACAAGTTTTTAAAATAGCTTACACGGAGGAGTGGCCTTGCATCGTCAGAAGTTGACTCGGTGCGAACCATGCTCGCTGCAGTGCAACCTCTGCCATGCGGACTTCTCTGTGAATCATGGCGGTAGAGACGATTGCCGTCAGCACGTTCAATCGGTGAAACATATTAAGCAGTGCGTTTCGGCTCAGGAAGATTGCCGTTGTTTGTGGATGCTACGGAAAAATTTGCCATGCTACTGAAAATTGATGGCTGGGCTACTGATTGGGAAAATTCCAAGTAGGCAGGTCTGCTTTTAGTGACATGGATGTTAAATCATTGTGGTGCCTAGAGGCGACAATGGCGATGAAAGGGTTAATTCAATGGTATGTTAATTTAATGTTATTCCCCTGTGCAGGAGATACCCCAAGGACAAAGGAGGAGCGGGCGAGGACAAAAAGTCCTCCACGCCCACTTCCTCATCCCGCGCCCCCGAACCTGAAGACATCATGGCGGCACCAGGAGGGGGGGGAGGGCGCTCATCGAAAGAGGGCAAGGGAGACAAATCATCGGAGAAGACGAAGAAGGGAGAGAAGAAGGACAAGGAGCGGAGGGAGGAGAGGAGGGAGGAGAGGGCCAAGGAGAAGGAGGAGAGGAAGCGGGGACACCGCGTGCAGGTAGAGGAGGATGCGGACATGCTGATGGTGGGGTCGTCATCGTCGTCGTCCCATCGACGAAGCCTCGAGCCCCCGCCTGCCATGGACGACAGAGGTGGGTGGCCCAATGAGCCAGGGGTAGATCATTCGGGCATGAGATTTGTCAGCCTTTGAAGGTTGACTTGTCAGCCTTTTTTGACATTGAGATAAAAAACTAAAAATGAATGCAAGATAACTACCAAAAAAATGTGTTTTGTTTCCCCTTGTTCTCTCCCAAATTCACAAATTTGTGAATTTATTGATTGATTTGTTTTTTTATTAGTATTATTATTATGATTATTATTTCTATTTTGTTCACTCTTAAATTTTTCCTTTGTATTCACAATTGTAATAAGTTTCTAAATGATGCTGATTAACAATACCTTTAATTTTGTTCATCATTATATTACTTGGTTTAAATGCAGTCTCCATCTGTTCAATCAATTGTGCAACTGTTGTGTTAATTTAAAGAGCACAGTATAAGCTTCGAGCTTGTTGCTCTAATTGTCTTTCTGTTTGATCATTTTCAAATGATTAAAGATTTGTTTAAACCAAGATAACTAAATTTATCAATTCTATTTCTTACGCTGTTTTTAGGGCATACATTACGAAAAAATACAGCTTCAGGGGGCTTTGCCCCCAGACCCCCCGGAAGATTTTCTCCAGCCAAAGACGGACATGCGGGGCCTGACTATTTCTTAGTTAGGCGCATAACGGCAGCATGACGCATCTGCGCTCGTGTGACAGGAGACAGTTGTCGAGGAAGGAGAAGATAATATATTGTTGATGAGTGGATGATAAACTTCAGCCGATGCCATGATTTGATCTGATCCGTCTGTTCTTTCTGTTTCCAGAATCGAAGCGTCGGAAGCTGGAGATGGCGGGGTCGAGTTCTCAGGTTAGTATAGAGTTAATGGAGGTTTGTTCCTAACAACCTCCCCCACCCCCACCCACCACGCAACTTTCAACTTCCAGACCAACCATGTACCACCACCACCACAACACCGAGAAAGAGAGAGGGCGCCGCCACCGCTGCAAGGAGGAGGATGGGATGCCCAGGGGCCATAACCCCCGGTGGTTCTTCCTTCCGTCGTCCTGATGGCGAGTCAGGGAGGCGACGCCTTTGCCGGGGTGTCAACCTTTGGGCTTGAGTCAGGAAAGAAGGGAGGGAAGCGAAGCGAAGCAGCCGGCCGACAGAGCAACCAACCGCCGAGCGGAGCACAGCCAATGCCTCTTCTCCCACGGCTTCCAGGGGGGGGGTCTTCTCTTTCTAAATGATCTGTTTTGCAGGATACGCCAGTGTCGGGGCAGGAGAAATGTGGGGCCCACCAAGCAACCAACCAGCCAGCTCCGCTACATTCCAGTCCACGCATCGTGCATCTTTCCAGGGTCTTTCAGGAGATCCTGCATCTCTCCGCGGGGAATCCAGGGAATTTCCGGAGATCCAGTATCTCTCCGGTGTCTCCCTGGAGATCCAGCAGAGTTCCTGGTCGCTGTGTATAGCAGGATGTCCGTGGCAGTGCGCCCCCACCGTCCCCGTGTCTTGTTGTTGTTTTCTCCCTGTCTCCCTCCAGTCCCCTGTCTGTGCCTGTCGACTCCCCTCCCTGTGTGTCCGTCCAGGCTGAAGAGAGCGTCCGCCCTTGTGTATCAACTGTGCCGTCCGTCTGCTGTTCTCTGTGTGTGGCTGCGTTTCTTCTTCCCCGTCTATGCCGCCACTGTCTTCGATCCTGGAAGAAGAAGGAGGAAGATTCGTGTTGGGGAAAGTCGTCGTCATCGCCCAGTGTTAGCGAGCGCCTGCTTAGTTCTCGGCAAGGATGGGGAAAAAATCTGCTTCCATTTTTGTGTGTGTGTTCAGTTGCAAAAGTGAGTTGGAAATCCTTTTTGAAGGAAGAGAAATATGTGTAAAAAGAATAAAGTCTGCGGGGAAATAAATGCAAGAAAAAGAAGAAAGAAAACCGGGTTAGCGTCATTTCCAGCCTACTAGAAAGTGAAGTTTTGCGTCTACGATTGCCTCAATTAGTCTAGAGTTCTCTTTTCCCCCAAAGAATCAAGTGGAGTGTGAATCCCAGCCATATTTGGACTGTATATAGTTTGTAATACACCTGTCTATTCTGCCGCTTCTTCGTCGATAATGTC
This sequence comes from Phymorhynchus buccinoides, assembly GCA_017654935.2. NCBI lineage: Eukaryota > Metazoa > Mollusca > Gastropoda > Neogastropoda > Raphitomidae > Phymorhynchus > Phymorhynchus buccinoides. Next base: position 52,742,779 of record CM065691.1, read on the forward strand.
TTCAATCTCAACAAGTGCCAAGTTAGGTTCATTGTGGACAGAAACTGAAAGAAAAAGTGTTTTTGCGTGGTTTTTTTTGAAAATGTGAAATCTTGGAGATGAAAAGACAAATTCCGCCCTGTGTGATGGTTGCACGTCATTTTAATTCGTACACATAATTTTAATTTTTAGAAAGGAAGATTAACCTTCCCCGCAAAAGAAAAGAGAAAAAAATCACTGTAGAACGGACTTTTTTGAAGCAAGGCAAAATGTTCTTCCCCACCTCCTCAGTTCCTGATCTTTGCTGCAATCCAGTTCTCAGGTCTGCAGATGTTCTGCTTGAAAGTCGTCAGGTTCTCCCACCTCCAGAGTTTCCTAACTTCGTCGTGGATACAGAAATGATGCCGCAGTTTTGCTTTGCTTTGTTGTGGAGAAAATGAGTAATGCAACACGGAGCCACGTTCTACCGCAACTTGTTATATCGACCATATCATCACCAATAAATGCTGATTCATGCCTATGTACGTCGTTTATTGAGAAGATCATCGCGTGCTTTTTTTGCTGGTGCTTTTGCGCAAAGACTTACTGCTGTGTATAAACTTGGTCCACTGGTTGAATGAAGCGAGACATTTGAAGTTCGGCAAGCGAGTGTTTATTGAATGGTTGTTCTTCGAATCGCATTTCAAGTCAGCATTGCAATTCAAGCCGTCCAGTTTGTGAATTGCTGCTGTTGAAATCTACAATGGTTCGTTTTCTCTACACTCGAAAACCAAGGTCCCATGAACTTTTTAAGCAACGTCGTGATCAGCAAAGTCATGTACGAATATTGGCATCATCAACGCAAGAAAAGAATATACCTCTGCCGCTGCTCTCCCGGAAAGTCAGCAAATCCTCAACCACCAGACATCAGGGAAGAGAGTCTCCAAATTCTTCATCACACAAAAGAAAAGGGGAAGAAAAAAGAAATATCAAGCAGAAGGAAGCCAGAAGTACGTCCAAAGCTGTTAGCCAGAAATGACCCTGACTACATGGTTATGCATCAAGAGTTGAGCCATGCGTTTCCTGAGGCAGATGGGTGGGTGACCTCCGGCCGGTGCTAACGCAGGGTCGGCAAAATCCAGCCTTGTCATGGCCAGCCATTGGAGCAGCCGGAGGAAAGCAGTCTTCAAGATGAAGAGAATCGAATCTTCGGAAGTCATCCCCCAGCATGGAAGGAGAAGCGTGAAGAGGAGCGAAGAATGGGTCCTGGGATCAGTGGAGAGGAGTACCGATCGGCGGAGCGCCGGAGGGGGAGCTACAGCGACTGGGTCTGCAGAAAGCTGCCGCCGCTGGATCTTCCACTTTGCGACGAGGATGATGAGCCAGTCTACAGAACATGGAACCAAGTCGACGCTGCTGCTCCTCCGACGGTTCCCCACCCCCTCTTCCAACCCAAAGCAAACCCCCCACCCACCCACCCAGCACATACACACACGCACACGCACACACACACACAAAGCCACACCTTCCCAACTTGCATTCCCACCATGTTATGCCCCTCTCCCTGCCCCTTGCCATTTCCCACCCTATGAGGACTAGCACATCCCTCTCCACCTAACTTCTAACCCACCCCCACCCCCCCCCCCGCCCCTATCTTTAAGCTCTCCACTCCCCACCCCCTCCCTGCCCTCTTCCCTTTTACTCGCTCCCTCCCCTCCCTCTCTTCTTTTTCTGTTGGCGTTTTTAGTCCAACGTTGAAACACGCTAGGTAGGCAGTGTGGTGCTCTCAACATCGAAACATCTTGGCTTGTGTGTGCTCTCAAAATCTAAAACACCTAAACAATTAAAAACCCACCTTCCTATTTTGTTCAAGATGTGTATAACTACGAAAAGGTTCCCCATTTGGAAGTCTTATCAATAAAATACTGGTGTACATCTTTTTTGGTGTGTTTTCACACAGCAATGTCATTCAGCATTCCAAAAATACGTCCTGTGAAGTTTGTCTAAGGAAAGAGGACCAGATGTTTTTTAATTGCTGCTTTGTTTAGGCAGCAATATACCACAAGGTATTTACCTACACAAGTGATCGAGAATCAGTGTGAACCATTTTCCTTCTTTTTTTTACGTAGTTGGTGAAATCCATGAATGAAAAATAAGGATCAAAGTGTGTGTGTTATCTCAAGTTTCGGCAAAACTGTGCTACGTTTATTTTTTATTCAAGTTTTTTCTTTCTTCTTTTTGTTATTGTTTATTTATTATTTTCCTTGACATATTTATAGTGTTCTTTTTTCACAAAGTATGTGAAAAGCTCTATCAATATTTATTTTATTCATTTAGTTGAGTTTCTTAAGAGCTGTGAAATATACAAGTGGTACTTTCGCAAAGGATGTTAAATAATATGAAAGTTATTATTGTTGCTCACATTGAGCTGAGTTTCGCTTAAAAGGTGCTCAAAAGCGAAGTGTGTGTGAAAAAAGAAATCCAGAGTGATGGATAAAAGCTTGTTTATTTATCAATGTTTGCTGACTAACTTGTTGCCTTGGTGTTCATTATCATTTTCTGCGCACAGAGCTAGACCTGCCGTTCATTCTTCGCAAAGATCGTTTCGCGCTTATTTGCGTAATAATAATTTTGGTGCTTTTTTGTGTGAATGAATGAGAGACGGGGTGGGTTTATTTTGTTGGTCCGAGTCGAGAGTTTAAAAGTCAGGAAAGGCGGCTGGAAGAGAGAGAGAGAGGGAGGGAGAGAGAGTCACAGAGAGAGTGTGTGTGTTTGTATACATGTGTGTTAATGTTCATGCTAGTGAGTGAATACAGGGATGCTCACTGCTGATTTTTCTGGAATACGCCAGATTTCCGGTTTTTGGGGAGCCAAAACTTGTGGCTTCTGGCTTCTTGAGTTAAGAGAGGTAACACCCCCCACCACCCCCAGATGAGAGACTTTATTGCAAGTTTGGTAAGCAATAACATCATTTTGTGCAAAGTAAGACATAAAGTCCCCCCTCCGCTCAGCAAAAGTTTCGATGATGGTGAATAATTCCATATTCCCTGGTTGGCGGTTTTGACGTATCATGTTTTTCGGACGATAAGGCGATACTTTTTTTTCCCAGACTGAGACCCCTGCGCCTTATAATGTGACTGATGATATAGTAAGAAAATATATAAGAACAAAATCTGAATTTTTTGTGAAATTTTGGGGGTGCGCTTTATAATCCAAGAAAACAACAGTGTCTTTGGGTCTGAAGATAACATAAAGAATGACACACACACACACACACACACACACCACACCACACAGACACACACACACACACACACACACACACACACACACACACACACACACACACACACACACACACACACACACACACACACACACACACACACACACACACACCACACAGACACACACACACACACACACACACACACACACACACACACACACACACACACACACACACACACACACACACACACACCACACACACACACACACACACACACACACACACACACACACACACACACACACACACACACACACACACACACACACACACACACACACACACACACACACACACACACACACACACACACACACACACACACACACACACACACACACACACACACACACACACACACACCACACACACACACACACACACACACACACACACACACACACACACACACCACACCACACACACACACACACACACCACACACACACACACACACACACACACACACACACACACAACACAACACACACAACACACACACACAACACAACACCACACCACACCACACCACACCACACCACACCACACCACACCACACCACACCACACCACACCACACCACACCACACAACACACACACACACACACACACACACACACTTTTCAAGAAATTGTACTTTCAGGTTTTGGGACCTTCTCCCTTTAGCACCTCTGTGAATTTGTGTGTGTGTGCGTTTTTTGCATATTTGTACATGTGTTTGTAACATTGTGTATTTTTTACTGTATGCGCATGTTTTATTTTGTGTGTGTATGTCTGTGTAAATGTGTGTGGTTTGGGTTTTTGGTTGGTTGGTTGGATGGATTTTTTTGGTCCTTTGTTTTCTTATTGGAGGGGAAAGGAGAGGAGATGGGGTGGAGCTGTTTTTTGTTTGATTGATGGCTAGCTTTCACCTTGATGCTAATTGCTTGCAACTAAGCTGTATAATCTGTTTCATTTCAGATTTACAGATGTTTCACGAAAGGGACATTAATTGTCAAACCATTCTGAGAAAATAGTACATTTGAAAACTTCAGACAATTCTCTTTCTAATGATACAAGAACCATTCTTGTATCTTTTCCTGTTCCAAAGTTATGAGCATTTGAAGTTAGTAGGGTGAGTGTCAGCCATTTTGAGAAAACAGTCTAAAGTTTAGCCTTGCTGAAGAAAATGCACTGACCTGCTCGTTTTTTAATCACTTGTCAGACCATTTAGAGACAATATTAAAGATTATCCTTTAAAGATATGAAAGATAGGACATTAGAGAACACAAAAAAATGCCCATAACTCAAAATTGACCCCAAAATTAGATTTTTGACTTTGCAAGCCTGTTGTGAGAAACTAGCTTAGGAACTTAATGTCCCTTTCGTGGTGCTGGGTCACATGTGTAAATTCGGGTTCTTCGTAGTTCTGATGTATAGTGTGTTTGTTGTTCAGTGCTTTGGGTGAAAGTATGGTTTTCTTCCCTTTCACGGGTTTACTTCATTAAAAAAAAAGATTGGGGGGGGGGGTGCTTTTGATAACGAGGAAGGAGTTTCTTCTTTTCAAAGTCATGAGTCAATTGACGGGGCCAGACACGAGTTCTGATTGTTAACAAAAATTATTTGGACTTGGTCATAAGAGGCTTGACTCGAGCAAAGTTTTGTTTGCACAAGAAGGTTAAACAATAGGAATGATTCCGAAAACCAAGGGCAAGAATACGTAAGTTGCCGATAGAGTTGCGGCCCTTGCTGAAACAACTTGCGCCCGGACAAACATATCCGTGCTCCATGTCTTGTCGCCCGTACAGTGGGATACTATTCCCCCCCCCCCCTCTTTCTCTCTCTCTCTCTCTCTCTCTCTCTCTCTCTCTGTGTAGGATACTAGGATACTATTTCTTCTCTCTCTCTCTCTCTCTCTCTCTCTCTCTCTCTCTCTCTCTGTCAAGTTCGGCTTTTCTCTGACCAGACACAACTACACCACAAGCTTTCAAATACTCTTGAAACTGGGACACACGCTGTAACGAAGAAGCCATGTTTGTCCGGGTTTGTTCCTAGAGAGCTCTCTAACGTTAGGTCAACAGTTGCCTCCCATTTCGGGAATGCGTCTATTATCTTTTTTTTTGCTTGTTTGGGGGGGGTATTATTTTAAACATAACTGCTTGTTCAAGCTGATCAGAATAAGAAATCTTTTTATTTCAAGGAGGGAGGTTTGGCTTAAAACGGCGACCGGAGTATAAAAGGATGGAGGCGCTAGTCGCGCACCACATTTGAAACACAGCTCGCGAGAGAGACGGTTCACCCTTCTTTGTTCACTGTTGTGTGAGCCACCGCGAGGCAGAGCTTTTCTGGCGAGAAAGACCCGATCCCTGGGATCGGTTCTTTTCCCTTTAGTTTGTTTAAAGATGCAGAGATTAAGAATGTCAGTTTAGAATTTGGAATAGTTTCCAGACTTTTTTTCTTCTATTTTAACTGTTAATGAACTGAGCATTTACTCACAGGTATAAGTAGCAGTAGTTAAGGAGTGTTCATACTGTGGGAATCTAGCAAGTCACAATATAAAGGACGGAAATTTTATTTTGAAAAGCTGTTGCCATAACAAGGATTTTGATAGGGACCAAAAAATGATTGGGAGTTGTTTGATTTATTTTTTTGGGTACTGTGGAACCTCTCTTATAAGATCTCCCTTATACAACTCCCTCCCATTTAAGACCTAATTTTGGATGTGTTTTTTTAAGGTCTTAACTCCCCGTGGGGATACCGGGGGGGGGGGCTCATAAAAATAGTTCCCCCACCTTCTGGAAGTTCTGTGCTTGTAAACGTACGTACCTTGCCCATTATGGCCTGGGAACGCCGAAGAAGAAGAAGAAGAATGTCTTTAGTTATAAGGGAGGTTCCACAGTACAGGTTTTTGAGTTAGCCAGTGTCCACTGTGTTTTGGTGAGGCTGAAGAGTGCACTGGACATCGGTCGGTGTGTCCACTGATGCTCTGCAAATGTCGCCCTTTCACCACAACCACACATTCTGCTGCCATCTTTTTTGTTTGATTGTCTGTATTTCATCATTTGTGATGTCTTTGTGTTGTTCTGGGCTGGTTGATTGTGAAATTTGGTGTACGTGTATCATGGTGTGTGTGTCATTCATTTAATCATGATATTTTATGGGGGGGAAAGCATGACAAAGAAGACAAGTCACAGTGCGTGTGTGTTTGTGTTTGCTCCCATAGAAACATGTACTGTTTTATTAAAGCAGCTGTTTTGTTTAACTTATTCAACATTGGCCGATTGCCTCCTTTCACAACCATTCAACACGAAAGTACGCGAAAGCGTACATCGTGTTTAGACATTCACACTTCGCAAATCAGCGAACCAAGCTGATATAAATATTCTTCTACGGCCCCTTAATAGTTTTCAACCAATGAAATCACTTCTAGACTATTTTAAGGATGGCAATGAATAAAAATGAGTCGCTACCCCTCTCTGTCTTCTTTGTCATGCTTTTGTTTGGCAAAACGTCAGTAATCGGACAGTAGTAATAATTTTACTTTGGAACTTAAAGAAGCGTTAGCTTTTATTATGATAAGTAATGCCACAAATTTTTGAAACTGTACCGTTAAGCATTCTTTTAAAAATAATTTAATGTAATGAATGCAAGCCCACGTAGTGTTGAAAGGTTGTGCTAGGCACGTACCACCACCACCACCTTCCGGTGTTTTTCTCTCCCACTCACTTAGGTGTGTGATACTAGTGATAGCCACATTTTTAAAATTAAAATAAATTAACAATGCATTCATACTTATGCATACTTTAAAGACACAGACAGACACACATGCAGTGAATGACACGCACACAGTGACACAAAGACACACACACACAATAGCATACAAGTATTGGGTCATAAAAAAAAATACTACAAACTTCATATTCAGTTTCTTAATTCATGCAAAGCGAAATGTTATGGTCATGCTTTGCATAAAATGATTTTGCGCTGCGCGGCGTGACTACTGAAACCCCCCTCAAAACTACTGAAAATTGAACACTTTCTGAATTAAAACTACTGACAAGCATTTTTAGTAGTAGGCAGCTTTGCATGTACGTCATCGCATACTCTCCTGTAGAAAGTTGTTAATATTACGTTTATTCTTTGGCACAGTGTAATTAAATATGGATTTTTTTCTGTTCTCAAATTGATTGGAAATGCTTCCAAAGTACATCATTGTAAGTTTAAAGATATTTTGATTCTCAGGAATTAACGGCTGACAAAAATAAAATATTGAAAGTATTATTTGAAATATATCCCAGTAACTGCAGTTAAAAATTTGGCAGATCAGAACTTGATAGTAATAACATTGATAATGTCACATTCTTCTGCCAGTTGGTCCCAATATTTTCTTCAAGCTTTTTTTTTTCTTCTTAGACAATGGTTTTAATTGAATTATTTTAATGAATAGGACATTTTTAGAATCCCTGTAAAAATAATTTAAAAACTGGCGTTTTTTTGTGCTTAACCCTTTTGCCGCCATCAATTATTCAGTCAAACATTTCCATTAAACCTACATGGGAAGAGAAAAAGATTTATCTGCAATATTGGGGATTCCTCTGGGACATATTAAGTAATGCCTATCCTTACCTCCCAAGATTAAGAATATAGGGTCATTACATAAAAGACCCTAATTGGTGCCTTTAACCATTTCGCCGCCAGCCATTTTTCAGCCAAAAAAATACCATTAAACTTAACTGGGTAGAGAAAATAAAATATCTGCAATATTGCGAATTCATCTGTGACATATGTAACATTAGGCCTATCCTTACCTCCAAAAATTAAGAGAATAGGGTCTTTGGATAACAGGCCCTGATTTGATGGCTTTTAGTGACATGGGTGTTAAACCATTGTGGTGCATAAATGCGACATTGGCGGTGAAAGGGTTAATATCAAAGAAGCCCTAAGTGCTTACGATAATGAATACATGAAGGATTAAGCAAACAAGCAGTTAAAATATAATAATGTCAATGACTTTACACACACATGCACATGACACTCCCTATCCCTGTTACCACCCCATTAACTTAGATATGATTAAGAAAAACAATGAGGATAATTATGATTGATTTTGATCACTATCAGTTTTTAACCCTTTCACTGCCAGCCATATTTCAGCCAAAAACTTCCACTAAGTTTACCTGGACGGGAGAACAAAATCCATCTGCAGTATTGGGGATTCTTCTGTGACAGATATATAAGGTCTATCCTTACTTCCCAAATCTAAGACAATAGGGTCTTTGGATAATAGACCCCAATTTGATGCCTTTGAATGACATAGGTGTTGATCACTGTGGTGCTAAAATGCGACTTTGGCAACGAAAGGGTTAACAGTGCTAATGTCGGGACACAAGTGCATGGGTGAAAGGAGTTCAGGCATGCTCCTGAAATCAGGACAGCTGGACTGGAAAAGCTGATTGAAAGAGTTCAGGATTGGCCATCTTGTCTTCCGGAACCACAGTCTTATAAAATCAAACGTTTCTGCAAAAATTGGTGGCAGATTAATCCCTTGACTGCCAGAGAAAATTAAAGAAAAAATCATTGGGCAAATCATGACATGAAAAAGACAACTGATGGAGCCAATCTGGCAAAATGGTCTGAGGACATTACTCTCTTGATTATGTTAGAGCAAAAGCCAGCATATCAGGGTTATTCCTCTTCATCTGGTGACATCATCAGTGATGTCATCAGGTCAGTGCGTAATACGTTGGTGGCAGTGAGGGGGTTAAAACAATATAACTAATGCAATTCTAGCACTATCCCCACCCATCGTGTACACACAGACACACACATATATTGGACTACCACTTCAGGATCGGGAAGATTGAGAGAACATTGAAACGTGTCGTTTGAGGATTGAGAGAACGTTTTACCTTCACCCATGCAAGAGGACTCTGCCACTCGCTTCCCCTTACATGATCAAATCTATACTAACCATACTCACCAACACTCAGAACAATTGCATAAACACCAGTCAACTGGAAACCACACATGCCACAGCACAAAAACTAAACTACTAAGGGGATAACCACTCCTTGTGACTCGCTATGGGTTGCTTCCCTTAGCCCTATATGTCACATGGTCCCAGTAGTCCAAGTCGCTTCCCCTTACATGATCAAATCTCTATAACAAGGGTGCAACTTTTCCTGGTATACAAGGATTCCCTGTTTTTGAATTTTACCACAAAAGGAATTTCCTGTTTTTTAAATTTGTCAAACAAGATCTTTGTGTGTCTACTGTGTTTTTCAAACTCTTTAAAATAAGCGTTTGTATAAATTGTGGAAAAAGCAAACTAAAATACCTTCAAAGCTTGTTTACTACTTGTGGCGGTGCCATGGCCGGTGAGGTTTAACCGAGGCGTGGTCACCGCTACAGTTATCTGTATTAATTTAAAAAACTCGGGACTTTACTGGTTTCGTACTGCCTCCGGGCATTGCCTCCAGTATTGTTCCCACCATATTTTATACAAATGTCCCATATGTGTCTGATTCAGACCAAGAGGACCTAAAACTCCATTTTCTCTCTAAAATACCTTCATAAATCATGTTATTCTTCAGCTGCAGGGGGACAGGACCCCGGCCTTTCAGGGGGTTTTCATTTTGTGTAGTTGCACCCGTGCTGTTCTGAAATAAAAATAGCATCAGCTTTGACCTTCCTCCACTGATGTACTTTACCTCGATGTTTGTGACCTGTCTCCACAGAATGACTCCTAATGTTCCCGGGGTCATTTTTTGAGTTATTTACCCCTCGACTGCCGTATCACGTATCACGTACTGACTTGATGACATCACTGATGACGTCATCGAATGAAGAGGAATAACTCTGATATGCTGGCTTTTGCTCTTAACACAGTCAAGAGAGTTATGCCAGATTGGCTCTATCAGTTGGTCTTTTTCATGGCATGATCTGTACGATTTTTTCTCTAATTTTCTCTGGCAGTCAAGGGGTTATTTTTTGGGCAGTAAAAGAGCTTTCAAAACAAAAAAGGGGGAGTTTATCATGGGTGACATTCGGTTGATAGAGTGAGGTCCCTTTTCTTTTTTAATAGGGATTCACTTGGTTGCCTCCCTTCGTCCAGTAATCCCTACTGGGAAGTAAATGCACATAGTTGAACACACATTCAGCTAAAAATACAAGCAATTTGTTAAGCCTTTCGCCGCCAGCCATTTTTCAACCCAAAAATACCATTAAACTTAACTGGGTAGAGAAAAAACTATAATATTGGGTGGGAATTCCTCTGTGACATGTAATAACATTAGGCCTATCCTTAGAGACGGATTTAATCATACACATCTGTATTGTAAAAAATTCTGGACTTTCCTGGTGTTGCACTGCCTCTGGGCATTGCCTCCAGGATCGTTCCCACCATCTTTATATCTACTAATATCCCATTTGTGTCTGTTCCAGACCGGAGGACAATAAGTAGAATTTCATCAGCCTATCCTTGCCTCCCAAAGTTAAGAAAATAGGGTCTTTGGATAACAGGCCCTGATTTGATGCCTGTGGGTGTTAAACCATTGTGGTTCAAAAATACGACATTGGCATTGAAAGGGTTAATTGGGCTATTTGTTGCAAAGTTACGAAGATTTGAAGTCGTATACTCAATGAATCAGCGAAATGAGAAATCACAACCGAAAAGTTTCAAAAAGTGTACTTAGCAACCAGATATATTTTTAATTTAAGATAAAAAACAAACACAACAAACTTTTAATTCAGAAAGGATCGTTTTCACTCTTCCACACTTCTGTGTGAGGTAGAGAAAGACCTATTGTTTAATAGTAAGTCAAAATCTGAAACTGGATGATTTGACCCCCTTCCACCTGAAACTTCCCGTAGGGGGTGAGCCATGGTGAACAAAGCGACCCATTTTGTGGGGATGGGTCACATTTTACTACTTCCAGCTGCTGAATTTAGTAAGCTCTGAGTTTTATTTTTCAGATATATTTTATGATAATGACACCATTTCTTTCTATGGACCATCTCATTAATTTTATTATTATGTCCTTGAAATGTTATTAAAAAATAAGAGCTGTATGTATTTTTTTATAACTGATTTAGAACCCAGTGGTAGGTTATCCACACAATGTACCAGCGAAAGGAAATGTGAATCGACTGGATATAAAACTGAAGAATTTATTTGATATTGAACTCGTTGAATTGCTCATTTGCTGTTTATTTTGGTTTTTTAAAAAACATTTGAATGATTTCTATCAGTAATTTTGTTTTAAAAGAGTTTGTTGTTACTCCAGTTTGAATGCCAGTTTGTTGCATTTGATGAATCTTATTTTGTTGTTGCATTATTAAGTCTTGTTGAATACTTGGAAAGTCAGTGTTGGATGGATGCTTCTAGAACGCAGTAATAACACAAATTTGATGTGAACGCTTGAACTTGTGTTTTCCTTAAAAATGATTAGTTTTAAAATGTGTATGTGTGTGTGTTTTTCTTTAGTTTTGTGTGTGTTGTGTTGACGTGTATTATTGGCCACTGCAACTAAGGTTATTAACGCCCTTGATGGCAAGAGTTAAGCCCTTGTTGGTCAGTATCCAAAAGGGCATTCACTCTTGCAAAAGGCAGCCATTCAGTGGCCTCAAATAGGGTTATTGGCGAGAGTTATTCCCTTGTTTGGTCAGTACTCAACCATCTTCCCCCCACCCACCAAGGGCATTCACTCTTGCAAAAGGTTTCTTTGCGGTGGCCAATAGAACGAGATCATCATAATATCTCCCTCTTTGAATGCCCAACATTATCACACACCACAACCCCCATTCCCCATACATACCTCATCCCCTCTTAAAGCAAAACACTGAGATTACGAAATAACTGTAAAATAAAGATTCCAGTCTGAGAATGAGAAAACTGTAGGACTGCTTCTATCAGGGCTGGACCTAAGTTTTTAAGGGGTGGGGGCTAATACATCGAAGGTGCGAAGCACCAAGACCCCTAGGGGAGGTCCGGGGGCATGCTCCCCCGGAACATTTTTAAATCCAAGAAGCAAAATAGTGCAATCTGGGCATGAAATAAATGACTAATGAGGAAACAGGAAAAAGGGTGGGGGCTGCAGCCCCCTAAGGTCCGGGTGTCTATTGTCATTAAAATTTTAAATGCCATCTTCGTCTCAATAGGAATTATTCGGAAATAATTAAGGGGGGTAATTTCATGGTGTGTGGGAGTTATCCTGCCTAATTCAATCGGGGAAATTACTCTACCATCAGGTAGACCCCCAGCTCTCACCTCATGTGTTTGAGTAGACTTACATCGCTTAGAAGTTAGAACACTGTGCAGTCATTCTAAAATTGATGTAATTTATATTTTTACATCACATTTTGCAAGTTCTATCATTTGGGGGATACTGGCCTCCCCTCATTTTTTCAAAAACAATGTTTGCAAGTCGCTGACTGGTTTCAAGCGTCGACGCCATGGTTGGTATGGTTTTAACCGAGTAAGTCGAGGTAATCAACCCTAATTTTCACGAAGTCCTCTCCCCTAGTTTGTTCCGAAAATCGTCTATTATGTCTTGCACGGCTTACCCCAGTTCACAGCCCTGAAATTAAGAGTTGGAAAAATGTGGAATAAGAAATCAGAAAACTTGGAACAAACGAAAACCACATGAAAATTATCTTGCTTGTAATGCAGGATTAGGTTACCTCAATCTTTTTTTTTATAACCCTTTCAGTGCCAGCCATATTTCAGCCAAATATTTCCATTACATTTACCTGGGTAGAGAACAAAATCCATCTGCAGTATTGGGGATTCTTCTGTGGCATATATAAAATAAGGTCTATCCTTACTTCCCAAAACTAAGACAATAGGGTCCTTGGATAATAGACCCTAAATTTGATGCCTTTTAATGACAGTTGTCAAATCACTGTGGTGCTAAAATGGGACTTGGGCGGTGAAATGGTTAACACAAAAAAAGAAAATACATGAAAGTTATCTTGCTTTTGATCAGTGACTTCTAAGCTCATACATTAACGCTTTTCTTAGACTGGCACTTTTATTCTACATGGTGAGAGCCCTATAACGAGATGGGTATTTGCTATTAATTATTTTATGAAAATGGAGCAAACACTAAAGCAGCGCGAGGGTTCTTGAGGGGATTGTTTTAACAAAGAGTTCAGATTTGGGCTGCTGCCGAAGCAAAGGCCAAAGGTAATTTTGTTTTTCTTCATGCTGTGTGTAGTGTGTGTGTGTTTGTGAATAAGTGAGAAAGAGATAAAGAGAGAGACAGAGGAAAAGAGATTATGAATATGTTTGTGCAGGATGCGTATGAGAGAGAGATTGGGGTTTGTGATTGTGTTAAACAAAAAAAGTGTGTGTGTATTCGGGGTGTTCCATTCTTTGACCGTGTGTTATGTATGTACAGTGGAACCTCCCTTTTATGACCTTCAAAATTCATCCCCCAAAAAGGTCTTATATGGAGGGGTCTTTATAGGGAGGTGGACACTCGGTAGTCCGGATATGAAGGGGGAAAAAATTGGTGAAATTTTTGGGGTAACATTTCAGAGGGAGTCTTTATAGGGAAGGTCTAATAGGGAGGTTCAACTGTATATGGTGATTATTTCATTATCTGATGAAAAAAAGCTGTGTAGATTTGCTTGTTTTGTCACATCATTCCTATGTTGATATGCCACTGTCGATGGATTTGATACAGTGTTAACGTATACAGTGGAACCTCCCTTATAAGACCTCCCATTATGACTCCCTCCCGTATAAGACCTACTTCTCTGAGACATTGCCCTTCTTTGTAAGTATTAAAATTACCTCCCTTAAAGAACCCTCCCTTACAAGACCTCATTTTGGGTGATTTTTGAAGGTCTTTTGAGGGAGGTTCCACTGTAGTAATGTTTGTGTTTAAGTTATTGAATATTTTAAGGTTATAGTTTTATTAATTTTGTTTTGTTACTGTGGCTGTGTGTGTGTCTGTGTGTGTGTACTCATTTGTGCTAGTCTATACATTCCGGGATGTGTGTGACTGTGTGTCTATGTATGTTTTGCATGATGATGGATACACATTTTATGGGGGCAATTGTCTGTGAGCATGTGTTTCTGCATGCATGTGGAGGTGGTGTGTGCGTACGTACGCGCGTGTATGTGTGTGTGTAAGTGCATATGTGTGTGTGTGTAAGTGCATATGTGTGTGTGGCACTGTGTGTGTAGATTAAGGAAACTACTTTCTTTTTCATTTAGATTCTTCATCATTATTTGTATGTATTGCACAATTGCCAGAAGATTTTTGTTTAAAAAAATAATGTTCAATGTTTGGAATTAATCCTTTCCAAAATTCATCATGAATATTGTTGAGTTTTAATTGTAAATCCAATCTGTACTGCTGCTGCAATTAAGGGAAGTAAGTTGTGCAGTCTCTAAGATCAAACTTACCAACAGTTACTTCCCCTGTTTCTAAAAAAAAACATTAATGCCTAATAACTAAAGTCAGCATAATTTTTTTTTATATATATAAAAAAAGCATTCCTAAGTAAAGATTTGTTCACATTTTGTTCATACACGCATGGTTTTATAGAATTTTATTTCCAAATTTCTTTTGAGGCTGGATTTTTATTTTTTTGGGTCTGAGGGCTTGTAAACGAATGACAGAAACGAAAAGCTCCATTCTGTTGTGCCTTCCATTTGCTCAAAAATCTGTCCTTTTTGTCTAAATATATATACAGCAGTATTTTGTGCACACATTTGTGTCCAACTGTGTATCCCAAACAATAGAGAAAGCCACACACAGCTGTTCTTGATATCGGGATTGTGATGGTTAAATGTTGTGGAGATGCCTTGCCCAGGGTACATCACCACGCTCTAATCCATCTAGGATTTAAGGACAGTTTGTGCAAAGGGTTCTAGAAGACCAGTTTATAGCTACGAGCAAGGTATGAAACATTTTGGAATAGGTGTTGAATTGTGGTAAAGGTCAAGATGTGCCAACCCCCCAACCTATCTCGGTTAATTCTATTTTTCCGTTATTGCCTTTCTTACCATACATAAAGCTGTATTTTAGGAACATTTTTAGCTAATAACCTTTTTGGAATACTAACCCTAGCCCTAAACCTAACCCTATAAGACAGAAAAACGCAACGAACCACAACTGTGACAAATCGCGGTGTACTGCAGTACATAGTGGGGGGGTAGGGTTAGGTTTAGATTTTAACCAATGAAGATCCGTTTCCAATGCTCACAGGAAATAGCCCCTTCCCCTTGGTGATGATATAACTTTTTATGTCACAAGTCTGGAGTGCTGCTTTTTTGTTCTAGTAGAGTCAGGGGGGATGCTTCTCCAAACCGTTTTCTCAGGTTGAGTCTAACAAGTTTCTTTTACATTTTGTAATTTAAAACTGATCAGTCTCTCAACTCTTCTGCAGGGTTGAACCTACAATGGGTTTTTTTATTTTTTTTATTATGTTCAGAAAGTTTGCAGTGGTGATTTACTGTTTTAATATGATGATGATTATTACTATTATGGCTTGTCCTGGCATCATCGAGTTGGCTTGTCATGTCAGCTGGAAAGATGAGGTGGCAGTGTCATCAGATGTCTGTTGCGATGATGGTGACGTCATGTGCCATATTTTTTGCCGTCTTGTGTTCAGGACAGCCCGGGGGATGGTGGCAGCAGTCGATACAAGAACAAGGTGAGCGGATAAAACGGGGTTCTTCTTCTTCTTCTTCGATCGCTCAGACAGTTTCCTGTCAATTCTGAGTGCAGATGCATCATGCTGCTGTTATGCGCCTAACTAAGAAATAGTTAGGCCCGGCAAGTCCGACTTCGGCTGGAGGAAATGTTTTTTTGAAAGCGTTTCGTGAAAAAAGGCAGGAGAATGGACTAAAGGCAGAAAGATAGTAGATGACAGTCAGCAAAGGGAAAAGGCAGAGTCAAAGAGGGTGACAGATTAGAGGAAGTTACAGAACTTCCAGAAGGTGGGGGAACTATTACACAAAAGACCCCCCGATATCCCTACGGGGAGATAAAACGGGGTCATATTGACGTGTCGCCCTCAATGTGCCCCAGTCTCTATCATTATCAAGCAGGCAGGATATTTTTCAGCCTTTTTGCTGGTCCCAGCCCTAAGTCATTTTTTTTATATCTTCTTCGTTGATTGCTCAGACAGTCTCCTATCATATGAGCGCAGATGCGTCATGCTGCTGCCCTTATGCGTTAACTAAGAAATGGTTAGGCCCAGCATGTTTTGTCTTTGGCTAGATAAAAAAAATTGTGATAATTTCTAGAAAAAAGGCAGGAGATTGGACCAGAAAGATAGTAGATGACAGTAAGCAAAGGGAAAAGGCAGATGAAAGAACGATAGATTAGAGGAAGTTACAGGCACAGAACTTCCAGAAGGTGGAGGAACCATTTGTACGAAAGACACCCCCCAGTATTCCCACATGGAAAAAAAATTGTGGATAAAAGAGACTAAATATTGAAATATTTTTTATGAGTGAATCAGAATGAACTAAATGTATCGATCAATTCGACTTCTAATTTGGCTTTTAAGGCTTAGATTACAAAAATGCTTCAGTTTCAGGGGGCTTAAGCCTTTTGGGGGGCCACTTTTCCGCTTAAATCGTAATTTCTCAATCTCATACCTGAATCGTGTCCCCATCACTTATGTGTCTCTGATTCTGTATGTCCATATGTCCCCTCGGGTTAGGCTAGGGATAGTTTCGGATTAGGGTTTGGATCGGGGTGATGTTTTTGTGTCACACGCAGACGGATAGAGAGAAGGGGATGCACACAAAGACAGGGACACAGACACGGGGACACATTGCTTCGTAACCGATAAAACAGCTTGTAGTTGGGCAGTTTGCACAGCAAGAAAATCGCTTAGAATAGTTATTAGTTGCGAATCGCACCTGGTATACAAGGATTTCCTGATTTTGAATTTTACCAGAACAGGAACTTCCTTTTTTTTTGAATTTGTTAAACAAGATCTTTGTGTGTCTACTGTATTTTTCAGACACTTTAAAATAAGCATTTATATAAATATGTCATGAGTGTTCGTTCTCTATACTAGACTACTAATTTGCCCGTGCTCGTGCCTGAGTTACGGTGACCTTTCTAATTCAACTTGATGAAATTCAAGGTCGCCGGCATGCGGCAAATGCCCTATTGTGGATAAAGCAAACAAAAATACCTTCATAAATCAATTTTTGCTTCTGCTGCAGGGGGACATTGCCCTGGCCTTTCAGTTTTGTTCATTGTGTGTAGTTGCACCCCTGGAATCGCAGGTTTAGATCTCTTTCAACACACACCAGCAGGATGTGAAGCACCAAGGAAGCTGCAATGCTTTACTTTATTTGTGTTGCACAAGCACATTTCTCCTCCCATTTGGGGTTGGAAGCAGATTTCTTATGGAAAATGCTTGAACATTTGGATCTGATTTTGTGCCTTTTTAATCTCATAGATGCTCCTTCTTTTAGGATGTCCTGAATTGCAGGATTTTTAAATTGCCTAGAGCCGGCATCGCTGGATTATGAGAATTTGAGAAACAGCGATTTTCTTACACGCACACACACACACACACACACACTTGTACAATAAAAAGGGCCTATATAAGCATTTGCTATATTCAAAGGAATGTAGCACTTGTACTAGTCTAGAGGGGTAACAAAAAAAAGAGCGGTAAATGTGTGTGTGTGCGCTGCTCCTGCACTCCGCCGAGGCCGCCCCCTTGCAGGATTTTTGACATTTCCTAGGAGCACCCATGTTTAATCATCTTTACTTAATTACCTTGGTTGAAAGTGGAACCAAAATCAAAACGAAAAAAGAAACAAACAAATAAAAACAGTTCATAGGACCACATCGAGATCTTTATTTATGTTATGATGTCATGGATAAATATATATGGAGAAAAACAACATCAGCTTTCATTTTGTTAACAAATATGACTGTTACATAGCTGCATATTCACCAACTTTGCATACATTAGCACTTGTTCCAAAATACTGTCGGAACTGCCTTTTATAATCATCAAATATAGACACAATAATTCTAAAGCAATTTGTCAATAGTTCGATAATGCACTGCTTGGCAACTCAGAACACATGCATGATGCAATCATTTATAATCTTCCACATTTCCAATAGTCTCCCTGTGCAAATTAAATTTCAGTGTAATTTATCTTTTTATATTCAGTACATTAGTATCGCAGTTTCGTGAAGTACAAATTATAGATTAGGATTTACTTCTGAGATGTTTTGCTTATAGAAAAGGGGGAAAGAAATGTTTGTCAGCAGGTAATACATATAGAAAGCAATTGTAGAACACACCCATAGTTTGTCAGATTTTGTCAAAGCATAATTTTTCTGCACCTGTTAGCAGGCTTGGTGAGGGTTTAATTTTGTGCACCAAACAGGCAATATGTTTTGTCCATTTGCGTGTGTGCATGCACATATTAAACAAAGAAAAAGTAGATTACGGATGCTTTCAACAGGAAAAACCCCCACCAAACTTTTGACTTGAAAGGCTGTCAGTTTCAGCACAGCAGTGTGACAAGGGAGAGAACAAAAAAATAATAGGAAAGACAAGCTTATGTTGAGTTATTTCCCTTTGGATCTTGGGTTGTGCCAAGTGGAACAATATTATTCTCTCTCTCTCTCTCACACACACACACACACACACACACACACACATACTGACAGAGAGGAACACGCCTTCAGACAGATTGTTTCCTTATTCACACAGACCTGGAAAAGTACCAATGTGTTTATGGAAGTGAGTAAAGTGCACCTGTCCTTATAGAGTTTGGGAAAGTTCTAGAGAACCAGAAAAGTGCCTGTGTCCTTTCTGAAAAGTGCTTGTGTCCTTTCTGAAAAGTGCCTGTGTCCTTTCTGAAAAGTGCCTGTGTCCTTTCTGAAAAGTGCCTGTGTCCTTATATCCTTGTACTGTATAACCAGAACAGTGCTTGTGTCCTTAAAAAATAAACAAAAGATACAAATGAATATTCTTTGTAAAATAATAAATTTGAGACTGCACTATAAAAGCGTCTGACCTGAATTTGCAGATAAGACAGCAACATGATGACTGTAATGAATACTTATTGTAATGTGAAATTGATGGTGTTTGTGCGTGCGCATGTGTGTGAAATGAGAAAAGTGCACAGGGCTGAGTTGGTTGTGCGAAAGTGCAAATTGGTGAAGAGAAGGGGGGAGAGAGAGAGAGAGAGAGAAGCTCTCCCAAACGCTTTGTAGTCACAAAGCTTGAATGTTCCGCTTGAGGAGTCTTGCACAAATCAGTCAATGGTGGGGAGGGGGTGGGGTGGGAATGAGCATTATGCAACCTGAATACCATGCCTGATAGACCATGCACAAATATAAAATGGGAGATTACAAGATCAGTTGAGAGGGGGGTGGGGGGGGGGGGGTACTGCAGTGGAACCTCCCTTATAAGACTCCCTCCCACTTAAGACCGACTTCTCTGAGACATTGCCCTTCTTCAGACCTGTTTACTCTACTCTTTTCTAGTAGTATTCTGCACAATTTGGACCTCTACTACTCTTCAAAACTAAAAATAATGCTCTTTAATTCTTGATTACTACTCATTTTCAGTGAACATTATTTGATGGTTTAATGAATAAAACTACACATTTTGCACCCAAACTACTCATTTCAGCTATCCGGACTACTCAAGACTGTGTAGGGGGTAAACAGGTCTGCTTCTTTATAAAGTATTAAAATTACTTCCCTTATACAACTCCCTCCCACTTAAGACATTATTTTGAATGTTTTTGTTTTTTTATAGATTTGTCCTCAAGAGGAATTGCCCCCGGATCATCATAAAGGGCTCTTTACCCATTGAGACCACCATTAAACAATGTCCCCATGAAACCCCTGTGTATTTTTTTTAGAGAAAAACACTTTTCCTTCATTACCTTACCTGTGTTAGTGATCAAAACTGAAAATGTCATTGTAGGCCAACACAGTTAACAGTTATAGAGAAAGTGTCGGTGAACTGTTACACTTAAGCTGTGTGAACATGGTACACTAAAATGTCATTGTAGGCCAACACAGTTAACAGTTATAGAGAATGTGTCAGTGAAATGTTACACGTAAGCTGTGTGAACATGGTACACTAAAATGTCATTGTAGGCCAACACAGTTAACAGTTATAGAGAATGTGTCAGTGAACTGTTACACTTAAGCTGTGTGAACATGGTACACTAAAATGTCATTGTAGGCCAACACAGTTACAGTTATAGAGAATGTGTCAGTGAACTGTTACACTTAAGCTGTGTGAACATGGTACACTAAAATATCATTGTAGGCCAACACAGCTAACAGTTATAGAGAATGTGTCTGTGAACTGTTACACTTAAGCTGTGTGAACATGGTACACTAAAATGTCATTGTAGGCCAACACAGCTAACAGTTATAGAGAATGTGTCAGTGAACTGTTACACTTAAGCTGTGTGAACATGGTACACTAAAATGTCATTGTAGGCCAACACAGTTAACAGTTATAGAGAATGTGTCAGTGAACTGTTACACTTAAGCTGTGTGAACATGGTACACTAAAATGTCATTGTAGGCCAACACAGTTACAGTTATAGAGAATGTGTGAACTGTTACACTTAAGCTGTGTGAACATGGTACACTAAAATGTCATTGTAGGCCAACACAGTTAACAGTTATAGAGAATGTGTCAGTGAACTGTTACACTTAAGCTGTGTGAACATGGTACACTAAAATATCATTGTAGGCCAACACAGCTAACAGTTATAGAGAATGTGTCTGTGAACTGTTACACTTACGCTGTGTGAACATGGTACACTAAAATGTCATTGTAGGCCAACACAGCTAACAGTTATAGAGAATGTGTCAGTGAACTGTTACACTTAAGCTGTGTGAACATGGTACACTAAAATGTCATTGTAGAGAATGTGTCAGTGAACTGTTACACTTAAGCTGTGTGAACATGGTACACTCTTGTCGGAGAAAGTGCATCAAACCATTTTGCTTCTATTCTCACCCCACCCCTTCCAAAACAGAAAAAGGTTTACAACGACAAAACGAACCAATAAGCAAGCCTCTGCCATAAAAAAGGGTCAACAAATAAATGCCCCCCCCCCAAAAAAAAAGAGAGAGAGGGGAAAATCCCCTCTAACTTATTGAGGAAAGTAAATCAACGCATTTAAACACTGACAAAATGTCGGTCTTGGTACCTGTGTTCGTGTAGGGTGAGGGGTATTTGAAACAAACCTGGGGCTCTTTTTTTAAAAGGAAATTTCCGGGTTTGCTCCTCTGCGCCTTTATCCTGCACTGCGCAAGGCGAATTGGTGCTTTGGGGGCCTTGATAACAGTTGTGTGCTCTTTAGGGATGGGGGAGTCCTTTGTCTTTGTTGAATTCTCTCCAACCCTAGTGATTTGTTTCTGTGTCCGCTGTGAAGAGGATAAGCCAGCGAAAGGCGAGTGCGTTGTGTTTCAGTGAATGGAGTTGTGTTTGTTATTCATGAAATACAATCCATCATTCTGTCGTAGACCCCAGACAGAGACGCGGAGAGGGAACGAGACATCAAAGAGCGCAAAGAGAAGAAGAGGGTGAGTAAAAGCTGGATTCTATTATAAATTTGATTAAAATTCTGTTATAATTTTGAAACTTCATTGTTATGATTTTGAAACTTCTGCTGTCCCATCTTTTTGGCCCTGCTTCCACGCTGCTTATTCCGAGTCAACTCGCGTCCGCATCCCAGCTTTGTCGGACAGCAGAATCTGAAATTAGTGAAACCAGCAGTCCAAAGGGTGCCAATCTATGTTAAGTCTTCAAGCAGCAACCACCAAAGGAGACACTGCACTGCTGCTGAGTCACTTCGGTGGAGTTCAGTGGAGCCTGTTCTGAGCTAGCATACGCAGGACACCACCTACAAAGACCCTAGTGACGACAATAATGTCTTAAGTCGTGGAGCCAGCGTGAGTGAGGTCCTTCCCCGAGGGCGCCACCACGACCGTCCGCCGACAGCTCCCCAGAACATACTTATGACTTATGACTTTTGCTCCAAGGACATAGACTGGATTGAAAATCGAAACTGAGGTCACCATGAGAGCAGTAATGCAAGGCCACAGAATTTTAGAATACTTTTTTTTTTTTATTGATGGAGATCATGATGATCATAATAATAATAAATGGACACTTATATAGCGCTTTTTATCGAGCACAAAGCGCTTTACAATCAGCATTGAAACTCACACACGCACAACAGACACGCACGCACGTACGTGCATTCACGTATGTGCACGCACGTGAGTGAACGCATTCTTGCACACTGACATACACACACAGACCCACACACATTTCATCAAACACACAGAAAACACATTCTCACTGAAACGCACGCACACTTACACAAACATACACTTGTGCAAACGCGCGCGCATGCACACACACAGGCACACATATGCGCACTCACATACACAAAACACACACATGCACTCACACTCACACACACATACTCACACACACTCACTCCACCCCCCTCTCTCTATCCAAACACAATCTCTCCTGCGCACACATACACTAATAATGCTATTGAGTTTGAAATGACATGACAGGGCTGTGCTCTACACTTCCTTACATAATGATATCCTGCAGTTAACCAGGCCTGAGAATAAACGATTTTCTGAGGGAAAAAACTAGGGGAGAGCACTTCGTAAAAATTACAGTTGATTACCTCGACTTACTCGGTCAAAACCATAGCAACCATGGCGTCGAAGCTTGAAACCGCAGGATGCGAGTCAGGGACTTGCAAACATTGTTTTAGAAAAATGAGGGGTGGCCAGCACCCATAAACTAACTGATAGAACTTGCAAACTGTGACGTAAAAATATAAATGACATCAATTTTAGAATGGCACACAGTGTTCTAACTTCCAAGTGCTGTATGTCTACTCAAGCACACGAGGCGAGAGCTGGGGATCTACCTGATGGTAGAGTAACTTCCCCTGTTTGACCGATTGAATTAGGCAAGATCACTCCCACACACCATGAAATTACTCCCCTTAATTATTTCCGAACAGTTCCTATTACAGAGTGGTACCAACACGATCAGATTTTGAAACTTGTATGTTTGCCTTGAAGATTAATTTCTTGCTTCTTCAAACAGTTTTAAGAATGTTACAAAAGCTATTAGCCCAAAAATTACAATGATAATTATTTATTTAACCCTTTCAACGCCAGCCATTTTTCAGTTAAAACTTTCCATTAAACTTACCTGGGTAGAGAAAAGATCCCGTCCGCAATACTGGGGATTCCTCTGTGACATGCATAAAATAGGGCCTAGCCTTACCTCCCAAAATGAAGAACATAAGGTCACTGGATACCGGACCCTCATTTGATGCCTTTTTAGTGACATGGGTGTTCAATCATTGTGGTGCCAAGAGGCGACAGTGGCGATGAAAGCGTTAATTTTAAAAAAATTAAACGGGAGGGGGGAAAGAATAGAAGGCTCCCACCAGGGATGCTGAGGGCTCCCAATCAGCCCGCAAAACAAGGGGTCCCAGGGACTCCTTCACTTACAGTATAGAGGGTCATAGAGGCGGGATAGAAGGTCCCAGTGGCATCGCATATGCTAAAAAGAATTTTTATAGTGCATCCCCGGGACCCCTTGCACATTCTTTTAGAGAGTCCTTTAGAATTTTCGTGCTTCATAGACCCCCAAATGGGGGTCCCTGGGAGCCCTGAATACTGCCCCCTGGGAACTATAGTCTTCTGCTGGTTTTTGAGGTTTTCCAGGATTTGGCAGAAGCACTCATGTAACTGTGCTGTGTGCGTTGTGCAGGATCACTCGATGGACGGGGGGGAGGGGGAGACCAAGAAACGGCGTGGGGAGGAGTACTACGACCACCATTCTTCCAGTAAGTCTCCATTTCTGTATCTTTTTTTTAAGGTATTCTTCCTCTTCTTCTGCGTTCCCATATGGCCATAATGGGTAAGTGCGTATAAAAATGGGAATTTATGTATCGCTCTTTCTCACATGAGCTCAGTGCGCTTTACATTGATAACAAGAACGTTAAAGGCAAACAAATAATGAATCATTAGAAAGTAAAGTAAACACGATGATTGCACGCAACATTCTCTTTCTTCCTCACACACACGCATGCATATGTGTCTGGTTTTCAGTTTTCACTGGTCTCCCAGCTGCGTACAGTCAACATTTTCCGATTTCGGAGGAACTCAAAGGAGAAACATTGTTTGGAAGAAAAAAAAAAATTTTAAAGGCAGGAGAATGGACCAATAAGTCGGAAATATAGTAGATGACAGAAAGCAAAGGGAAAAGGCAGAGCCAAAGAGAGTGGCAGATTAGAGGAAGTTACAAGCACATAATTTCCAGATGGTGGGGGGGACTATTTGTACGAAAGACCCCCCGGTATCCCCACGGGGAGAGAGTGAGACTCATGGAGGGGGTGGGGGTGTCCAGAGCTCCCAGTATGGAGGCACGAGGCATCCACCGACTGCCCCAGTTTTTAAGGTATGACTCCTGCACCCAAATGACCGACTTCTTATCCGTATGCTAAAAAAAAAAAAGGTTACCATATGCTAAAAAGTTATTAATAGTAGAAGACAAATCACCCCCAATGCCCATTTAGGATGTCATACCTTGATACAGTTGGACCTCCCTTTTGAGACCTTGAAAAATCATCCAAAGTAAGGTCTTAAGT
The DNA here is from genome assembly GCA_017654935.2 of Phymorhynchus buccinoides. NCBI lineage: Eukaryota > Metazoa > Mollusca > Gastropoda > Neogastropoda > Raphitomidae > Phymorhynchus > Phymorhynchus buccinoides. The sequence continues at coordinate 52,767,692 of CM065691.1, forward strand.
GGGAGGGTGTTGTGTAAAGGGAGGTAAGTTTAAAGCTTACAAAGAAGGACAATGTCTCAGAGAAGTAGGTCATAAGTGGGAGGGTGTTGTATAAAGGGAGGTAAGTTTAAAGCTTACAAAGAAGGGTATGCAATGTCTTAGAGAAGTAGGTCATAAGTGGGAGGGGGTCTTATAAGGGAGGTTCCACTGTATTTCTAAAGTTTCATTAAAACTGTATCCATGGACTGGTTATTGGTGGTGCCGGTATTTCATTTAAAAATAAAATTGCGTGATATTTGCAGAGAGCAAGCTGAATGGTGAGCAGAACGGCTCAAGTCGGAGCCGCGAGGAGAGAGCCGACCGAAGCCACAGCAGCGAAAGGAATCGCCACGACAACCTGACCAAAATCAAGGACAGCAGAAAGGTGAGGTTTTATAAGACGTGCAATTCATAATAATACAAAATAATTTAAAACATAACAATACAAAATACTTTAAATAAAAGAGAAATTCAGGTTAGGTGCAACAACATGACAGAGATACAACATAACTGAAAGAACTGAAACAAAATTATACCAACCAAATAATTATTACAATTCATTACATCAACAAGTGATAGTTACTGAGACCGCTAAAAGAATATAAGGATAAACATGTTCTCATGAAAAACAGTTGCGTTTCGTACTCTAGTTCTTAATCTGCTGGGCCTGTATTCACATTGAGATAGTATGAGACTTATCATCATATCTTCAAAGTCCTTCTAAAGTAGTAGGATTTAATAGGACTTTAAAGGGACTTCTAAGATATGATGATAAGTCTCATACTATCTCAATGTGAAATACAGGCCTGGATTTTAAAAAAATTTAAATGTGTTGGAGAAGGGATTTCTTTTTTTGTGAGTGTGTTTAATACTGTGCATGTGGATATTGTCATAATTCTGAAAGTCTTCCTATCGAGAGGTGTTGGATAAAGGATTATTTTGAACGTTCATATGTTGATATTTATGTAGCGCTTATTCTTAGTATCTGACCTGGCCCTAAAAAGTTCACAGTCACCAACACAGGGCTAAAGACTGCTTTGTGTACTGGTCTATCGTTCTTGGAAAGGTGGCAAAGTGGTTAAGACGTTCGCCTGCCAAATGTAATGCGTGACTGCAGCGTGAGTGACCCGGGTTCGAATCCCGGCCTCGCCCTTTCTTTCTAGTTTGACAGGAAAATCGAACTGAATGTCCAGTCCTTCGGATAGGGACTTAAAGCTAGTCTGACCCATGCGCTTTATGCATGTACATATCCCACGGCAGTTGACAACAAAAATGGGTAGGCGCTGCACTTGCGGCAACGCGCTCTCCAGGGGAGAGCAGCCCGAATTTCACAGAGATAAGTCTCTCTGTGACTAGAATATACCAAATTATTCCTTTTGAGTTTAGTTGCCTGACTAACCGTGTGATGCTGTGGATGTGTACAGCTGTTCTCTGATTTCAGGATGCCACGCCCTCATCGGATGACTCACCACGGGCCAAAAGCAAAGAGAAGAAGTCGTATCCTTTTTTTTTTATCAGTGTGCAAGTCCTTGTTTCCTTCCACCCATGGAACATATGGATTTTTCACTTCAGTCTAAAAGTGTGTTGTGTTTTTTTGGAAAATGTTCTGAATGGAATCATTTTTTCTTTGGAATCATTTTTATTGTATAAGATTGGGGGGAGGGGGGCATTTTTTGTTCTAAGTTTGTTAATAAAGGGTGTTGTCCAAAGATTTTTTAAAAGGATGGTGTCTAAATTTACTTTCTTTTATTACAAATTTGTTAGTAATAATCTATTTTGGTCTGTGCGCGATCATTTTTAAAAATAACAAGCAATGGTTATTTCGCGTGATTAGCTTTTGCAGCTGTCTGACAATTATTTCTTAGTATAGTATAGTATAGTAGAGGGACTGGCTTCATCAGCCTAGGCCTTGCGGCCTATCAAGCATCCCCTTCGTACTTTTCATAAATATGGGTTGCGCTTGTGCACTCCTAATTTCCATTCAAATTTATTCATCATAATCATAAAACAATTTATTAAAATTTGAACATGTTGGTATTTTGTGCTTCTTTCACTTGGACTGGAAGAGCATTCCAAACTTGTGCAATTCGGTTAGAAAGTGAGTTTTTTTCTGAAGTTAGTTAAATTTCTTGGTAAATTTGTTAGCTGTTGTCAATGAAGCATGGAGAGTTGGACCTTAACCCTTTCACAGCTCCTCCAAGAAGCAGAAAAAGTGACCACATGGACAACGTCCAGTTTGTAGCATGACTCCACTGCAATACTTCACAGCGGTGACCTCAAATTCTCAGTGCCTGATGACCACTGTGTCTACTCTTCAGCCAGAAACGGTGGACTGAGCGACGGGGAGAAAAAAAACAAAAAACCTGGCTGTGTATTCAGCATCTAAGTGTGTCGACTTTTCAGCCAGAAACCGTGGTGTGTGTGTCTGTGCGAGTGTGTGTGTGTGTGAGAGAGAGAGAGAGAGAAAACTCTCGGCAACCATATCAGTGAATGTGACTTGAGCCAAGTTGAGGCTAATTCCACAAACAGCATGTGGATTTATAGTTCTAAATAGCGATAGATGATTTAGATTAAGAGCAGCGTGGCAGTGTGTCAAGTAGGGCTATTCAACTTCCAGCAGTGTGTCAACTGAGTCATAAATGGTAATGTTAGTGTGATGAAGAGCGATCCAAATGCTAGCAGTGTTTGATGTAAGCAAGGCGTTTCAGCTTCCTGCAATGTGCAATTTCAAAACAACCTTTTTTGGAGAATTGGCTTGGCCATATGTGTTGTTTGTGAAAACTGGTAATGTTAGTGTGATGAAGAGCGATCCAAATGCTAGCAGTGTTTGATGTAAGCAAGGCGTTTCAGCTTCCTGCAACGTGCGATTTCAAAACAACCTTTTCTGGAGAATTGGCTCGGCCATATGTGTTTGTGAAAACCCATAATTGATGCGCGGACACGGTTTTAAAACTTTGAACCCCATGCAAATATAGCCCATAAATTGATAAGCCAGAAACAGTAGAGTTTTCAGTGTAATGCATACATAAGTTCTAATTCAGAATGGTAATTTTCAGCATAAAAACGAGTGATAGTTCAGGCAAAGTTGCAATGAAATTTTAGAAGCTTCAAGCTAATATTGTATCCCCATCTTTGGTTCCTACACACAATAACTGGTCTAGATTCAAGCTACAGTAACGATCACATTCTTACTCCATTTATCAGTGCATCTGCTTCAATTGGTTTTTTGGTCTTACACAAAAGTGTGTCTTGGTCCCCATGTCCATTAATGAGCATCCAGTCAAGTATGGGGTTTCAGTTCAGCAGTTGTGATGTTCAACAAGCAAACATCAGTTGTAGTTTAGAACGATAACATTCAGACTGTGGTCCATACTTAAACATGAGAGATCTTGAATGTTGTGATCTACACGCCGTTAAAGTCAACTTTAAATCTTAACCCTCTTGCATTCGCATTTGTTGCAGACAAAACTTCTTTTAGTGTTCAGATTCTTTCACACATTTTCGGGAAAATCTGTCTTTTGAAGCAAACGGAGCGCCATATTAGTTACCAACACATCACTGCAAGTGAGAAGCTTCATAGTGTGTGTGTGTGTGTAGCAAGCCATAACTTAGTATGTGATAAAAATGCCATCAGAGGGGGTCTCAGAGTGGGGGGCAAGCCACGGGCGGCTTGAATACACAGAGGCAACTTCTGGCTGGGCGGTTTTGGGCAGAATAAATGCAAGAGGGTTAAAGAAGAGAAATTGGACAGTTTTGTGTTGTGCAGATACTGCCAGTGGTTGGGGGAAAGAAGTGGTTGTGTGAACGATTGAGCTGTGAGTGAACGGTGCATGAAGGAAAGTTTATTGATGTAGAAAACAATTAGGCTATGTGCATGTTTCGTGTGCAACTGAACAGTGCTTTTTATAGTGAGGAATGGGTTTTGAATTGGCGACGTTCTGTTAATAGTTGATGCAATGTTTTATGTTGTTGTGTGCATTCCAGTTGGAACGGATTGCATTTGTAAAGTTTGTGTACAAAACAAAACAAAATACATGATTTATACTCTGGGTTTTTATTTTTTGGATGAAATATGAGAAACAGATGCTGATGATGTTTTCTACCCAGTTTATTTTGTTCCCAATGCTTCATAATCTCATTAGAATAGCAACAAACCAGGTGGGAAAAATGACATGTAAAGGTGTCTTTAAATTAAATAAATTAAAAAATTGTTGGGATGATCCCTGGATTCTTTAAGCTAGAGTACAACAACAAACAACATGAAGAAGGCAAGTGGTCTGTTAGCAACATGGTCTTGTTTTGTACAAAAATTGCTTCATGTTCAAACAGGTGCAGGATCCTATGGTTTTTTTGGCTTTTTTTTTTTATCTGGAAAGAAAGTTTCAATAAGGCTAAGTGGAAAGACACTTTTACATATTCAACACTCCAAAAACTCCAGCTAAAGGCAAAAAAATTTTATTAAAAAAATTCAATTTCTCTTGACATGTTTAATATAAGAATAAGTAGCCGAAGAAAACGAGCAGCTTTTAATTTCTAGAAACTAATTTGGTCCATTGTCTACAGATTACTAAAAGACCTCATAATTATTTCTACCGTTAGTTTATTTAAATAGATAACTGAACACTCTTACTCAAGGATTACAAAGGACAGGAATTGAAATTTAAAAATAATTTTAAACTTATAAAACTGATTTTTCAAACGATGAAATAATCTGCAATCTCCCGAGTCCAAGTTCCTTGCATCTGCCTAGACTTGCTTTAGAGTCCTTTTTTGTTCGTTCATTGTTTTTGTTGTTATATGAATGGAAACTTAGCCGAACAGTTGGCCAAGAGGACTTTAAGGCAGCTGGTGTTGGGGAGAGTCAACTAATCCCTTGGCAGCAGTACTCAGAGCCAGTGACAATGCCTCCTAGCTGTTCAGAAAACACCAGGCTGTACCATGAGGCAGCTGGTGCAGGGGAGAGTCAACTAGTCCCTTGGAAGCAGTACTCAGAGCCAGTAACAATGCCTCCTCAGGGATGCATCTAGAGCGCGGCGTTGCCGCAAAATTGTTGATGTTCCCGCAAAAATTAAAATATGCTGCGGGAAAATCCCCCCAAATTTTGTGAAATCCCGCAAACGAAAAAATCGTTTGAAAATAACTTGTTCGGCAGTAGGCCTAGATTGCATGGCTGCGTGGGCTGTACCGAGTCTGCATTTCCTTTGGACAGTAAAGAACGAGCATTTTGATTGGGTCTTAAAAATAGCATAGCCAATCAACAGCTTTCTCTTTCATTTACTATTTCCGGGCGCAGTGTAAGCGAGCCTGCTCAAAAATGGCATAGCTTCTGGATTATTTTACTGTGACTTCTAAAAAGAAAGAAAACAGTGCGACTGTGGAGTGCAACATTGATCAACAACCTTGTTGTTCCTCATCAGCAGTTAGTGATGACAACGGGGAAAGTTCATCGGATCAGGACTGTGATGTCACCGACGATCCCATTGCTAGTAGTGTCGCTCCACCACCTTTCAAAAAGCGAAAGCATGAGTTCATGGAAAGTTGGAAAAAAAGCAGACCTTGGCTAGAATTTGACAGCGAATCAAAAGCAATGTTTTGTGACTGGTGCTTACAAAGCAAAAAGAACAATGCGTTCACCACAGGTTGTAAAAATTTCCGCACTACATCCCTTGATAGACACGTTAACTGGCATTGATTTACCCCCGCCCCCTAACTATTTCCAGATCCCCCCAAATTTCCACACCAAGGGGGGCAATGCCCCCCAGTTTAGAAATTTCTAGATGCATCCCTGCCTCCTAGTCCTACTCTAGCTGTTCAGAAAAGACCAGGATGTACCACGATTTTCCGTTACTGTTGAAAATCAGTTGTGCAGCTCTATTATTGGTTCCAACTTCACACTTATATCAACCAAGCTTTCAATAGGCATGTTACTTGCCTACTTACCAACCTACTACCTTGTCTACCTATTCAAAACATGAGGGGGGTAGTGTCCTTTCATCGTACAAGTTGCGCGCAACTCAAAACCCCAACAGACCTTAGCCTACCCCCCTTCAAACCTAACAAAACAAAAAACAAACAATCCCAAAACAAAGCAAAACAACCCCCCTCTGCCTACCTACCTAGCAGCTAGCTACCCTAGGTGAGGGGCAGGGAGTGAAAGGGGGCAGGGGGGTGGAGGGTATCCCGTTAAGCTGCACACAGCCCCCCAGCACGAGGTTGGGGACCCCCCCTACTCTCGCACCCCTACCTTACCAATCACGCGACCTCCACAACCCCTCCCCTAACAGCCCCTCTACTCCACCCCGCAAAAAAAGAAAAAAAGGCTACCCCCTCCTTCCCACCCCACCCATCCTATCCCCCATACTTACCGTTTCCTTCTTTCCAGTCTGCACAAAATAACATGACATCACGATGCATGGCATGTACATTGAAGCTAGCATAAACTGGCACCTACACATTATACAAAATTATTTGAGCATCATAAATCTAACATAACATGGCATGTATCGGTACGCAGTACACAAAATCTAAAAACTGTCAACACATCAAAGCAGGTGATGGAATCGCCATTATTGTCCATGATCACAGCTGTTTATGAACATTCAATAGCTGATCAAAACAAATTTAACCCGTTGCAAGTTTAAGCAACACACAGGAAGCTGAAATCTACACCATTTTGTAATGGCCTGTACACAGCTGTTTTGGGAGGAACATTTAGGTCATCTATAATTTCAGAAGTTTATTCAAGCCAACTTACTTTACCATAAGTAACTTTTAATAAATAACTGTCAAGAATATGTTGTATGTGTATTCAGTGGATATTGATAGATTTTCACTCATGGGCAATTTTATTTATGTTTGTAATACTAAGTGAATTATTTAAGAACATTTTCTACTAAATATGTTTCATGATACTACTCGTCAAAGAAAGTTTTTACAATGAATATGATGGACGAAATATATTTAAATTACTATGCAGAACATACAGAAGCATACCCATGGTACATAAAGATGGGGAAAACAGAGTGGGAATACTTTGCTAGATTTTACTTCAGAGGTGAATTATTTTTTAATTTTTATATAATTACGTACAGATGTAGAGTGGCACAGAGGTAACGTATTCGCCTCGTATACAATAAACCCCGAGTTTGAACCTGGGTACAGGGGATTTTTCCTCTCACTCTGCACTAGGACTTACGGTCTTTCGGATAAGATGTTAAACCAAGGTCCCGTGTGCCCATGCACTTAGCACACATTAAACCCAGTGGCAACGAAAAAGTCATTTGGTCCTTCCTCATCAGTCACACAAAAATTGCACCAAAATTATAAAATGCATAGTCAATGGTGAATGATACTAGATCAATCATGCACTTATAAAACTGCATAACAAAGCGAGTTCAGCTCTGAATCTTTAACCCTTCATTGGGTTCTTCTTTGTCAATCGCTCAGTTTCCTGTCATGTAGCGCAGATGCGTCATGCTGCCGTTACACGCCTAACTACGAAATACTTAGGCCCAGCATGTCCGTGTTCAGCTGGAGAAAATTTTCGTAAGAATTTTTTGAAAAAAAAGGCAGAGTCGAAGAAAGAGACGGATTAGAGGGAAGTTACATGCACATAGCTTCCAGAAGGTGGGGTGTCTATTTGTATGAAAGACACCGGTATCATCATCACGGGGGTGGGGGGGGGGGGGGAGGTGTTCCCTGAGTATTATACTGAAAGAAATAGTTAGGCCCAGCTGGTGAAAATCTTTGTAAGAGTTTCTTGAAAAAAAGGCAGGAGAATGGACCAGTAAGGCAGAAAGATAGTGGATGACAGCAAGCAAAGGGAAAAGGCAGAGTCCAAGAGAGTGACGGATTAGAGGAAGTTACATACACATAACTTCCAGGAGGTGGGGGAACTATTTATACGAAAGACACCGGTATCACCACGGGTGTGGGGAGGGGGGGGGGGGGGGGTTCTCTGAGTTTATTATAGATATTAAAATGCAATAGTTTCATATAGTGATATACATTGTAACAAAGGCAAGTTTAAGTAGAACGGCACAAAACATCAAATTATTAAAAATGTACAAAATGAGGCCAATTAATAACAAAGGTCATCTTGAAGTCAAGGCAATAAATAAACAAGTGAAATCAATGACAAGGCAATTACTAAAACAATTGAAATTGATGTCAAGGCATTTAAAAAAAAAAAAAAATGAAATTGATGTCGCAGCAATTCATAATAAAAATGACATACATTGGTAAGAGATCGCATTATTATGATTATTTACATTAACACATCACATACTTAATTACATTAACACTAAATTCAAGAAGGCGGCAGCAGCGTAGAAGGGTCGTCATCTTCGTAGACCACAAAAGAGTTCCATCCCCTGGCTTTCTGGAAGCCATTCTGGCATCGAATGTAGTCTGTTCTCGCCTGCCTCACCTCCTCTTCCGTGTTCATCACAAACTCACCTGGTAACGGAAAATCACTATGTAATAATTATATAATAAATACTGCACTATGACGATAATGATGGAAAAGAGAACTATTTGATAAATAATAATAAAGAAAGCTTATATAGCGCACATTCCAGGCTAGCTGCTCATGGCGCTTTACAAAAAATTTTTTTTTAATCAAATCACATCAATACTCATGCTCGCACGCACACACACTGACTGAACACAGCATATCATTTACATGCGCATGCACACATAATGATAATGACGAAAATAATAAAAATCATAAAGCAAACCAACCAACATGATGATAATGAACGATGGAAAAAAACCGAAAAAATAAAATCATACGATAATGATGATGAAGAATAATGAAAAAATAAAACAATTTTAAAAAAACTAAAAAAAACTTCATGATAACGATAGAGATGACAAAGAAAACCCAACTTAAACAACACAAATCAATAAAATTTAAAAAAAGCCTTGCATGGAACACGCATGCTCAACGCATACGCACTCACCAAAAAAACAATCATTTACTCATGCACACAAAGAAGGCAAAAAGCATAAAGCTTTGCCAACATAAAAAATCACATTTTTGGGTTTAATATTTTTCTATGATTATGAACCGTGAAATTTACGGAGCTCACCACTGGTATTTGATTCTTTTAACTTACACCTAAGCCCCCGTGTTTTTGACATGGAAAAAAAAATCAAATTGACCGCCGAGTCCATAAGATAGGGACTTAAAGCAAGTCTGACCCAGCCGCTTTACGCACGTTAAACAACCCACAGCAGTGAAGTCGATAAGAACAGGATGATTGTCTTCACCTGGTATGAACTACCATCATTTTCGGACTATAAGGCGATATGTTTTTCTCCAATTTCGACCTATGCACCTAATAAACGAGGGCGCCCTATTAGTGAACAAAATCATGAGAAGAGAGGCAACGATTGCCGTACTCAGTACAGTCTACTGTGAGTCACAACATCGAAAGTGGTAACGAGTCGCCGACACGACGAATACTCACGTTAAAATGCTTCAAAATCCATATTATCGTCCGAGATACCGTCCAACAGATGCCATAACCCTTCATTGGATAAAAAAAAGCATCGGTGTAGAGCTTAAAATGCCATAATTCTACCAGTTTTCGCAAAGAAAAGTCCAAACACAACAACCGGAAGTCGCAAAAACGGAAGTTTGATTATTTGAAAGGGGAGCCAACTCTCGTTTATGACAGCAGTAATGGCGGTCGGTAAGCGTTTACAGGATGTGTACGGGCTTCAAACTTCGACTTTCTTTTGCGAGGTGTGCATCGCCTTATAAACGAGGGCGCCTGTTACTTAAATTTTTTAGATTTTTCTTGAAAATTGCCCTATTCGCCTTATACACAGCAGCGCCTAATGGTCCGAAAAATACGGTAAATTGATAGCTAGATTTCACGAGTCCAACCAACCCCCAACCCCCAAAAATGAGGACGCTGCTGCACTAGCAGCAACATTCTTTGAGGGAGCAGCCTGAATGTGACAACACAAGTCCCTGTGACTAGGAAATAATACCAATACAGTGGAACCTTCCTTTGTAAGACCTCCCATATAAGACCTACTTTTCTGAAACATTGCCCTTCTTTGTAACTATTAAAATTACCTCCCTTATAAGACCTCATTTTGGAGGATATTTGAAGGTCTTATAAGGGAGGTTCCACTGTACGAAAGACACCATACAAAAAAACAACAGGGCAGAGAGGGACACAGAATTTCAACTACCGGCATTTACACTGTATAACTTTATGAATGATGATCACCATGCATGTGATGCTATTGCTAACTTTTTTTTAAAAAGCCAAACTGATTCATGAATACAAATATTAAAAAAACAGCAATCACAGTGTTGACATCAATGTGGTTATGATTATTGTCAGTTGTGTGGCTATGAAGAAAATATGGTAGCAAAAATCACACATTATAGATTTTCCTATAAGCCACTGTAACAACTGCCTTTTGCAAGAGTGAATGCCCTTGGTATATGCTTGGGTACTGACCAACAAGGGAAGAACTCTCACCAATAACCCTATTTGAGGCAATGCAACTACTGCCTTTTGTAAGAATGAATGCCCTTTTCAGTACTGACCAGCAAGGGATTAACTCTTGGTGTCAGGGGCGTTAATAACCCTAGTTGCAGTGGCCAATACACTTAGGTCAGTCTACACAGCATTATTATCTGTGGTTGGCCGCATTAAATCCAACATAAACAGAATGTTTACCATTGGAGAAAAAAAAAAAAGGCAAATATTATTGTTGTAGTATCCAGTCTTCTTGTGCGTGCACATTGTGTAATAACAACAATTTTTTTAAGAACTAATGTCATAAAACATGTGGATCATACTGACTTCAAAACACAAGACCTCTGTCAATCTATTTCGATATTTGAAAAACTTTTTGACAGAAATCTGTTTCGTGAGCAATATCTTTTTCGTGAGTAACATCTTCACTACACACACAGCGTATGCCAGTCTGTCGTTTCCAACTATGGCTGCCAGATATAGTAGACGGGGCAGAGCACTATTGCGGTGGTCAAGGCTAAATATTGTTTATAGTGGAGATGCCTTGCCCAGGGTACACCCCCACTCTCTCGGCCAAAGGGATTTGAGGACAGCTGGTGTTGGGGAAGGTCCCCAAAGGCCAACCCCTCCTTTTCCCTGAAGCTCTAAGAGCCTGTCTTCCACAAAGCTGTACCATGAGGGCAAATTACATACACACACACACATCTAGGCGGCTCCCGAGTTCCAGGTCCGGGCGTTCTCAAAGCCGTTCTTCCCCTGCCGGTAATCCTCGAAGGTCTGCGCGAGTTCCTGCTGCGTGTTCATCACAAAGGGGCCTGCAACACCCAACATCGCTCTCACTACACATCTCTCTCTCTCTCTCTCTCTCTCTCTCTCTCTCTCTCTCTCCATGCACAGTCCAGCCCAATTTTCCAAATTAGCAGTTGCCTCCTCTACAGTGCACGAGTCATAGTGAACACGACACACTTGCACTTTTGCACACACCAAAATAAAATCATGATGACGACAAAATAAAGCGAGGACTCACCATGCTGTACCACTTTTTCATTGAGAGGTTGTCCAGCAATCAACACAAAATGACAAGCGCTCGGACCCTGAAAACGCACACACATACAAACACACACGCACACACCTCCCTCCGCACACACACATATACACGCACGCACACACACACACACGGAGCAGCCACCTGTGTTATGTCGTTTCGTCTCCAATGATTTCTAATCAGCTAAAGCATATAGAAGCATCATCATCAAAAGACATGTCAAACTACCTACTGTACTTTCTCCACTGTTCACGTTCGCCGAGTAGCAACACGAGTCAGAAGTTGCCATCTTTACACTAACATACTGGCAAGCATGTGATAGTTAAATGCTCCCTTCACACAGTGCCGAAGGAGAGGGGGGGGGGGGGGGGGACAAAAGATCTGCAGCATCTTAGATCCAGGCAGAGTGGAGATCAAGGAAAATAAGGCTGCATGCACATATGCATGGAAACCCACCCACGTATTCCATGCACAATCCACAAAGTTTAAGAAACAAGAGGGCGGGATATGCGAATGGGTTTCTGCATGTAAGTGCACATTCCTTCATATTTCTTACTTCCAGATTATTATTTTTCGGACTGCAGAGGGGTTTCCATGGGGACTTTTGGGTGTATATGTGCACTCGGCCAAAGACAGAAACAAACGTTTAAAGAAGAAAAGAACATAAGAATCAGAAAGGACAGAGTACTTCATTCTCGGCGTACGCCTGGTCTACATGACCAAACCAAATCTTGACACAAATAGTATTATTAGGTATGAAGTACTTTATAGTCACAGAGGCGTCTCTGTGAAATTCGGGCTGCTCCCACCTGGAGAGCGCGTTGCAGCCAGAAGTGCACCACCCAAGTTATTTTTTTTCATACAAATTATTTGTGTGACTTGACCAAATGACAACTTTTTTGTTGCCACTGGGTTTAATGTGTGCTAAGTGCATGGGCACACAGGACCTCGGCTGTTGGGATGATCCCTGGAGTATTTTAGCCAAGGAATGACAACAACAAGTAACAATAATGAAAATAATAACTGCCATACCTTATTGAAGACTTCCACCCCCTCCTCCTCCTGTTGTTTGGTGAAAGTGATGACGTGGTGACTCCCACACAGTCGTGCCTTGTCCTTAGGACCTGTGTTAAGGGACAAATCAACAGTCGAAGACTCTAAAAACATCCATCTGATTCTGAAACATGTCAGTTCTTCCCGACAAACACGAGCGTACCACTGACATGATCAACTTCAAACTGCTTCTCATCAATAGACGATTTTCAGGGAAAAAACTAGGGGAGAGCACTTCATGAAAATTAGAGTTGATTATCTCGACTTGGTCAAAACCACGGCAACCATGGTGGCATGGCGGCGAAGCTTGAAACCGCAGGATGCCAGTCAGCGACTTGCAAACATTTTTTTTTTTAAATATGGGATGGCCAGTTGCTACAAAGTGATAGAACTTGCAAACTGTGATGTAAAAATATAAATGACATAATTTTAGAATGACGCACTGCGTTCTACATGCTGTGTGTCTCCTCATACACACGAGGCGACGACTGGGGATCTACCTGATGGTAGAGTAACTTCCCCTATCTATTCTATCATCCTTACCACTCCACTACTAGTG
>CM065691.1:52785871-52878371 GCA_017654935.2 Phymorhynchus buccinoides
ATTCAAATATTAATTACAAAATGATTAGAATTCAACATGCATGAAATGCGCACTAAAGCCACTTTCATGTAAAATAACACCTAGAAATTATTTTACAGTATTGAATTTGGGTGGGGAACGGTCAAAATAATAATGTAATCATATTCTTTTTATAAACCCATTTTAAATACACGTACGATTTAGTTTCGTAAGTACTGAATACACGCATTCTTAATTGTGCCATTTCAGTATTGAATGTTTACGTAATCGTGTTCTTTTTGTTTGGTTTTATGTATACTACAATTACTAATAATATATTTCTGGGCAAATTGTGCAATTGGTTGAATGTAAAAGCTTAACACAACATGGCTCAGTGCTCCTTGTGTCCTCCCCAAAGGAAGTCCCTTTGGCTTATCTGTTTTGAATGTACTTAAAGAAAGCAACGATGAAACACCCAAACTCACACACAGGCTTGCACATGTATACATGCATACACACACACACAAACATGAACACACACACACACACACACACACACACACACACACACACACACAGAAAAACACTATCTATCAAACAACCGTTTCAAAGCCGCGATGGGGGTGATCGGGAAAACCAGCTGGGGCAGACACTTTAGCTTCGTCCAGCAACAAGAACGGATCAAAGTACCCCAACTGCACATACACACACGCACACACGCACACAAACACGCACACATTCACACCACATACACACACACGCTCACAATACACATGCACATACGCACCCATGTCTCATGCACACACTCACAGACACACACGTACACAACACACACACACAAATGCCTAGTAGAAGCTCCCAAATCACTGTTTCAAACCCTCGGTAGGGATGGTCGGGAAAACCACCAGGAAATTTTCACTCCAAACTCATCCATCCCTATGAAAGGGTCTAAGGATCCCATCTGCACACAGACACAGACACACGCACACACAAACACACACAACGTGTTTGTAGTAAAATCACCGTTTCAAACCCTCTGTGCGGATGGTCGGGAAAGCCAGCCGGAAGTTGGACTTTGAATTCATCCAGCATTAAAAAGGGGTCCAAGTACCCCAACTGCACACAAGAGTCACAGACACAGAGAGAGATAAACACAAACATTATACATGCACGTAAGCACACATATAATGCATGCGCATAAACACACACACACACACACACACACATCGCAACATATTTATTCAGGAATAACTGTTCAACGTTTTTCATCTCCTGAGGACAAAAGCATAGTAAACATAAGATATCTGTGCCAATGAAGGGATCGAGATCACCAAACATAGGCTAGCTTAACAAATGACACACACAAACACTTAGTTGCAAATGTAAACAAATCACACATAAGAGCGCAGTTTGCATTAAAGTCGGAAACTCTTCATTCCTGAAATGACACTTGTAATAATAATAATGAATTAATCATAATTTTATTTCATATACTGATATAGCGCTAAAATATCTACAGTAGTATGCTCGACGCGCTTTACAAAAGCAATATTGTAAGATACAAACAAAACATGCAGTAAAAACTAAAATCAACAAGATAGTCATACTACCAACATTCCAATGCAAAGAAATAAAGTAACAAAGATAACATGATTCTTACTCACAAAACTAATGTACTTTGGATAATTATACTGACAAATGGACATAAACAAACTCAAGCCCACAAATAATTACAAGTATTTTGGCAAAACCATGAGTAATTTAAAACTAATGTTCACACACACACACATCTCAACATATCTCCGAACTTCCTCATTCATGAATAACCTACTATAATGAGCTTGTTTTGTCGGGGTCTGTAGAAAATTGCATTTTTTTCTTTGGGCAACAGAGAGACAGAGAGAGACAGAGAGAAGAGAGAGAGAGAGAGAGAGAGAGAGAGAGAGAGAGAGAGAGAGAGAGAGAGAGAGAGAGAGAGAGAGAGAGAGAGAGAGAGAGAGAGAGAGAGAGAGAGAGAGAGAGAGAGAGACAGAGAGAAGAGACAGAGAGAGAGAGAGAGAGAGAGAGACAGAGAGAGACAGAGAGAAGAGAGAGAGAGAGAGAGAGAGAGAGAGAGAGAGAGACAGAAAGACTCAAAGAGAGAGAGAGAGAGAGAGAGAGAGAGAGAGAGAGAGAGAGAGAGAGAGAGAGAGAGAGAGAGAGAGAGAGAGAGAGAGAGAGAGAGAGAGAGAGAGAGAGAGAGAGAGAGAGAGAGAGAGAGAGACTCAAAGAGAGAGAGAGAGAGAGAGAGAGAGAGAGAGAGACAGAGAGAGAGAGAGAGAGACAGAGAGAGAGAAATCGCTGTGTCCATTTTTCACTCGAGATCTCACACCAACACTCTTCAGTCATTTTCAATTGAAAAGAAACAACAAATCACATGTAGACTAAAATAGTAAATGTCCTTTTTTTCTCAGCTATGCATATATTATATATGTTGTTGTTTTAACCCTTTCACTAAAAGGCATCAAATCAGGGTCTGTTATCCAAAGACCCTATTTTCTTTATTTTTGGAGGTAAGGATAGGCCTAATGTTATACATGTCACAGAGGAATTCACAATATTGCAAATACATTTTTTTTCTCTACCCAGTTAAGTTTAATGGTATATTTTGGCTGAAATGTGGCTGGCGATGAAAGGGTTAATCTGCCACAAATACAAGTCTCTCTTACAGGAAGAAATACAAAATACAACATTTAGCTGACATCAAAGTTTACCTCGCGTCTGCCGATGCTGCGTCGTACCCTCGCCCCCATACCTTCCCCTTGCTCTTTGCTCAGAAAACACTTGTCCACAGTTCTCGACTTAAACATACTGCCTCCACCACCACCACCATCATCTTTAGAGCTCGTGGACTCAACCTGGCTGCTCATCATGGACTGGATCTAAAACAAACAAAACCTTACCAGAAGTCATATGATGGCTCTTAAAGGGGCACCCTGACGGATGAGTTTTTGTAAGAAACACATCGAGATCACCAGGAAAACACCCTTTACATAAATTGCAACACTCACTTTGCTCTGGTTTCCTATAAATCAAACCGATTATGTCTGACCGCCTGGGTTTAGACCAAATCGTTTGCACAAAATTTCGCAATACAAGCCTTTCTTTTAATTTTATGCAGTTTCTCTAAAGGAGTTTCGCTCACAACAAAGGAAATAGCTTCAGTCCTTTTTTTTCTGCACTACAAAAAAAGAATACGCCTCAACCACAATGAGTGACCTCCACCCACCCCATTCAAAATGGCTACTCTCTCCGGCATCTCCGTCAAGGAGGAATCGCCGTTTCTACGGTTTAATTTCTAGAAAACCAGAGCAAAATGAGTGTTCCGATCCTTGAAAAGGCTGTCTTTCTGGTGATCTCGACGTGTTTCTTGCAAAAACTCATCCGTCAGGGTGCCACTTTAAGTTAACAAAAATAAGCATTATGACATTACCGATTACAGCCATGATTTACTAAATGATTTAGATCTGTGTGACAATGATTCAGTCTTTATGAAAACGTGTTCCAGTTCAATGTATTGTATATCTTAAAGTTATGTACCTTGACAAATCTGCTTTGCCTGGATAAATCAGTAGACTAGACTACCTTTTTCACTGCTTAGTGCTGTCTCAGATGAGACAACCTGATACTTACCTAACTCGCTGAATGTTCGAAGTCTTTCTAGATCTTCACAGTCATATCAAGCAAGAACTGCTTCGCTATGACAGGCCAACACTGACCTTCACCTTGTTGATAATCTTGGCAGCGCTTGATTGACATTCAATTTGTATGCCTTGATCTCACGGAAAGGGGCGAAGGTTCGTATTTATTCCGACACGTATAGGCCCCAAAAATATGTAGTGTTTTCAAGATAATAACAAAAAATAGTGTTGCTCAAATATTCTGGAAACTATTACTTTTAGATGTATAGGTAGCCTGGTAGACAGATTCACACGCACGCACGCACACACACACATTAGCACACGCACTCAAATATTCTGGTAAGGTATTTTCATTTTGGACGACCTTGCAGCCTCTCAATGCATCCTTCCTTTTGGTTAGGCCTAGTGTTTGGCAATTGCTGTGGCGGTTTTTAGCATCCATATTGATGCATTAATCATGAACGTACTTTAACAGGGCAATTTTTGGATCACTGTCTAGGAGGTTTTTGAATTTGTTAGTATCTGAGGCCAGTTTAGTATGTGCGGGGAGGTTGTTCCAATATTGGGTGACTCTGTTAGAAAAAAAGTTTTTTCTAATAATAATAATAATAATGGGAATTTATATAGCGCTCTTTCTCACATGATAACAAGGACATTAAAGGCAAACAAATAATTAATCATTAGAAAGTAAAATAAGCACGATGCTTACACACAACGTTCTCTTACTTCCTTACTCACACACACACACACACACACACACACGCACACACACACACACACACACACACACGCACACACGCACACATACACACACATGCATGCGCACACGCACACTATTAATTATACAAGTAAAATAGTTACAACATGAACATTCTAAGAAGAAACATAGAGACCACATTCACATTCCCAATCAAGTTTGAATACAATACTGCAACTTGAAATAAAATCATACTGCCATCGACATACCAATTACATGACTAATTATAATAGACAAATTTTGCAAAAGCAAAAATACCCTTCTACCTCATTTACAAGCATTTAAAGTTTACAAGACGTAGACATTCTACATACAAAATACGAATAATAAAATAATTGTAAATATAAAATAATTGTAATGTTAGTTCTGCTGTACCTGGTTAGGATTTTAAGTTCACTGTTACGGGTTCTTATTTCGTTAGACAAGTGAAACAAGCCTTTGTTAGTATTGTCAGTGCCTTGAAAAATCTTGTAAACATTTATCAAATCTCCCCTTAGTCTTCTGTATTTTAAAGATGGCAAGTCTAATTTATGTAGCCTGCCCTCATATTCCAATTTTTTTTCGGGAAACTATTACTTTATATTAAGATGGTAGCCTAGACAATAGACAGTACACAGATTCACACACACGCGCGTACACACACACACACGTACACGTGTACGCACATACCCGCACTGTGTGCGTGTGTGTGTGTGTGTGCGTGTGTGCGTGTGCGGCGTGCGCGCCCATGTGTGTGAGTGTGTGTATGCGCGCATGCATGTGCATCTTCCATGCACGTGCGTGAGGGACAATACAAGGCGAAATGTCAGGAGGGAAAAGAAGAGAGAGAACAGAATAGGGCCTACAGTGCACAGTAAAGTATCAAGAATTAGTTCCCTGGAGGTTTTGGTAGTCGTGCACCAATATGTGTGTCTGTCCGTCTGTCTGTCCCTAACCGCCGAGATAGTGGGAATGTACCCTGGGCAAAGCATGATCTCCACAATAAACAAATTCTAGCCCAGCCCGCGGGAACAGCATCATGATCGATCGATCTGCTATCTGTAGACATGGTTGGAAACGACTGGCTGACATATACATATATATATGGAGTGTGTATAATTAATAGGCCTACAATAGTTTAGCTTAATTACTGTATGGGTACACTACCATATCAGAGATAGGGCTCCCATCCCAGAGAGGGATGGGATGCTTTACCTTTGTCTATATAATTACGTTTAGCTCTGAATGTGAGAGCTAGCTGGAATGGGAGTTGAGGAAGGGTGGAGGGAGTTCTTTATAATTCTCTTGCTATAATATGGTTACTTGTTCTCTATGTGTGTGTGTTGTGAAGAGTGATTATTAGATAACCGCATATTTTATCTGTAATCGCATATTTTATCTTAGGCTTTTCTACGCATTGTATCTTTGTCTGTTGTGTTGATTTATTTTATTGCTGCAAAAAGAATGTCATGTAAAATGAACAATAACATATTGATTGATTGTTTGATGGGTGGGGGTGAGACTGGGATAGAATGGAAGAAAGGGGGAGGAGAAGGGAGGGAGGATTTTCTGGGGGTTTTCTTCTTCTTCTTTTCCTTCTCTCTTTCTCTAATGTCCACACATACACAAACACATCCACTGGATTCTCTCTCCTTTTCTCTCTCTCTCTCCAACATACTCTCTAACAAACACACCCACTGGAAGAGAGATTGCACACAGTAGAGAGACAGAAAGACAGAGAGAGAGACAGAGAGAACAAAATAGAATATGATAATGGATGAATGAAATTTTATTTTTTACAGGCTAATGAGATAAGTATAAATATATAGAAAGAGACAGAGACAGACACACAGAGATAGAGAAACAAAGAGAGAGAGAGACAAACAGGCAGACAGAGATAGAAATTATAAGAAGTACCAGCTTTGAGAAGAGGTAGACAGACTGACAAGAGACAGAGAAAGAAAGAAACAAAAAAGCCAAAACAAGACAGATTGGGGTAAAATGAAAATTGACTTTATATATTTCAAACCTGGAAACTACACATGCAGCTTTGTTACAAATTTAGCATATATTTCTAAAAAATACAATGCCCATCTTTTTTTTAAATTCACAAGATGACTCTAGGGTAGCTATGGATAAAATAATGTAAGGATGAATATTGAATACCTGGAAGAAGAAAAAAGTGTGCAGCATAATTTTTTAAAAGGCATTGGAAAAAACACAAGAAAAACATTTGTGCAACATATTAACTTCAATCAAGTGACCTTCGTCAGTTTCATTAACAAAATAATGATATCGTATCACAGCTTTTGCTTGTCTTTTCTTCCATCCGGTCAATATGAACATGCACACACATACACACTCACTCACTCTCACACACAGATATATGCACGCATACGCACGCACATAAACACAGAATAAAAAGAATAAGCATAAAATCTGATCCATACTGCTCTGATCTAAAGTAAAGAAGGCAAATCTTGGAGAAACACAATATCAAAGCATTCTTCACAAATGGTTTTGAGAAACTCAAAAATAACAAGCTGCACAGATTCACTGCCATGTGGCCGAAATCAGTCTGTAGCACTCCCTACTTTCACTTTCTGTTTCAGTCACTAATTGCAATGTTCAAGATTGCTCACTCCATGATGTTATGCCTCCAAGCAAGCAATGTGGCCAGACCCAACACCCCCTCCCCCTCTTCCATGGAGATACCGGGGTGGGTGGGTCTTTTGTATAAATAGTTCTCCCATCTTCTGAAAGTTCTGTGCTTATAACTTTCTCTAATCTGTCACTCTCTTTGACTCTGCCTTTTCTCTTTGCTTACTTTTATTTAGTATCTTTCTGCCTAACTGGTCCATTCTGCCATCTCTTTTTCTCCAAGAAACACTTACAAAGATTTTGTTCAGCCGAAGACGGACATGCTGAGCCTAACTATTTCTTAGTCAGGTGCATAGCGGCATCATGACGCATCTGCGCTCATATGACAGGAAACTGTCCGAACGATTGAAGAAGAAGAAGACCGCGAGGGACAAACTCTAATGGCAGCCTGGAAGGTCTTCAGGTGACTGCTGCTTGATGATGATGATGATTCTTCTTCGATCGCTGAGACAGTTTCCTGTCAATTATGAGCCCAGATGCGTCATGCTGCCGTTATGTATCTAACTAAGAAATAGGCCCAGCAAGTCCGACTTCGGCTGGAGGAAATCTTTTTGAAAGTGTTTCTTCAAAAAAAAGGCAGGAGAATGGAGCAGTAAGGCAGAAAGATAGTAGATGACAGTAAGCAAAGGGAAAAGGCAGAGTCAAAGAGAGTGACAGATTAGAGGAAGTTACAAGCACAGAACTTCCAGAAGGTGGGGGAACTATTTATACAAAAGACTTCCCGGTATCCCCACGGGGGGAGTGATGATGATGACGGTGAAGAAGAACATTACAAAAATCAGCCCAGCCCGTTTCCTCTCTTCACTATCAGTCAGTAAAAACAAAGTCCACCACCAGAGACAGATGGTCGGAGGGATAGGTCATCGACGGAAGTCGATCTTTCCCTATCTCTTCCTCCGTCGGAAACCGCAGCAGGGAAACCGGCTGCAGGCGTTTTCTCGTGAACCACACGTAGTCTATGCAGTGGACAATTTCCACATTGCCCTTTGACCCTACCACCTTCCACGTGGTGTAGCTGGGCTCCTCCAGTTTGTCGGTGAGGTAGCGATACGCACTGTCCAGACCCAGACCGCTGTCTTGGAATGTGGCGTACACTTGCTCGCTCGGTTCTGCATTGAAGTCGCCGCACACGATCAACGGGGAAGATTCCGGCACATTTTCTCGCAAGAATTTCTCCAGAAATGTCCCCTGTTCATGTCGGATTTGCCAACAGGACGGCTGAGATTTGAGATGCGTAACAGCAATGTAAAACTCTTTCTTGGTGACTAGATGAGAGAATTTGCACAGAATCGCAACTTGGTTCGTTTCAAAATCTTTCTCGTTTTTCAGAATGACGTTTTTCTGCTCTTTGAGTTCGACCTGGTCGGTTTTCCAGAACAGCGCACATCCGTCGGGCCCGTAGCTGACCGGGGAGTAGAGGCAGGGGGAGTCTGGTTTGGGGAAGAAGCAGGCGTGGAAGCCGAGGGGCTCCAGGGTGTCCCTGAGCAAGGTGAAGTGGTCCACCTCCTCCAGGCAGACCAGGGCACTTCCGTAGCCCAGCACCTCCTCCACCAGGTGGAGCCACCGGTGGTCCCAGCGCAGGGCGTCCGGGGGACACAGCACAAAGTTGTCTGCCCCTTGACTCAGCGCTGCAACACACAGCGCATGTCAACACGTTATGTTTAAAAGATAGAGAAGAATCATTAGAAGTCTTCCAAGCGCTGGGAAGGGGGGGGGGGGAGGAGGGCACAGCACAAACTAACAAAATTGTCTGCCCCTTGACCCAGTGCTGGAACACACAGCGCATGTCAACATATTACCTTCTATTTTCTTCTTCTTTTCGATCTCTCAATTATGAGCGCAGATGTATCATGTTGCCGTTATGCGCCTAACTATTTCTTAGTTAGGCCCAGCAAGTCCGACTTCGGCTGGAGGAAATCTTTTTGAAACCCTGAGTGTTTCTAGAAAAAAGACAGGAGAATGGACCAGTAAGGCAGAAAGATAGATGATGACAGTAAACAAACGAAAAAGGCAGGGTCAAAGAGAGTGACAGATTAGAGGAAGTTACAAGCACAGAACATCCAGAAGGTGGGGGAACTATTTGTACAAAAATGTTAGGGTTTGTGTGATGGTAGTGGTGGGGTGTGTGACTACAGTACAAGATAGCGGTAGTAAGGACCCACCCTGTGCCAGCAGGTTCCACTGCATGACTGAGCGTTGGTGGGGGGTGACTACAGTGCATGATAGCGGTAGTAAGGACCCACCCTGTGCCAGCAGGTTCCACTGCATGACTGAGCGTTGGTGGGGGGTGACTACAGTGCAAGATAGCGGTAGTAAGGACCCACCCTGTGCCAGCAGGTTCCACTGCATGACTGAGCGTTGGTGGGGGGTGACTACAGTACAAGATAGCGGTAGTAAGGACCCACCCTGTGCCAGCAGGTTCCACTGCATGACTCTGAGCGTTGGTGGGGGGTGACTACAGTACAAGATAGCGGTAGTAAGGACCCACCCTGTGCCAGCAGGTTCCACTGAGCGTTGGTGGGGGGTGACTACAGTACAAGATAGCGGTAGTAAGGACCCACCCTGTGCCAGCAGGTTCCACTGCATGACTCTGAGCGTTGGTGGGCGGTGGTCAGGGGAGACCACCTGCGTTGTGCCGACAGCTGTCTGGAAGTGGCGCCTCAACAGTGCCGGCAGCTTCAGGTCTGCCCTCTGTCGCTGCAGCTCTGCCAGCACTGCCTGTGGGTCCTTCTTCTGCGACATGCCGCGCACTGCACGCACAACAAGGGAGGTGAAAATATTGAATTTAAAGACCCACCAGAGCTGAAAAAGGAAAACATTTCACCAGCACTGCCTGTGGGTCCTTCTTCTGGGACATGCTGCGCACTGCACTGAAAATATTGAATTTAAAGACCCACCAGAGCTGAAAAAGGAAAACATTTCACCAGCACTGCCTGTGGGTCCTTCTTCTGGGACATGCTGTGCACTGCACGCACAACAGGGGAGGTGAAAATATTGAATTTAAAGACCCACCAGAGCTGAAAAAGGAAAACAACATTTCACCAGCACTGCCTGTGGGTCCTTCTTCTGCGATATGCCGCACAGCACTGCACGCACAAGGGACGTGAAAATATTGAATTTAAAGACCCACCACACTTCAAAACTGAGAAAACAAATTTTCACCAGCACAGCCTCTGGGTCCTTCTTCTGCGACATGCCGCACACTGCACGCAGATTAAGCGAGGCTAAAATATTTCATTTAAAGACTTCACCTGTACAGCCTCTGGGTTCTTTTTCTCTGACATGGTGTGCACTGCACACAGAGTAAGTAAGGTGAAAATTATAAAAGACCCACCACACCCGAAACTGAGACAAAAATCACCAGTATAGCCTCTGGGTCCCTTTTCTATGACATGGAACACACTACACACAGAACAAATGAGGTTAAAATATTGAATTTAAAGACCCACCGGAGATGAAAACTGGAAAAAAAGAACTGCCAGTAAAAAACAAACTTCAATGCAATGCAAATTTTGTTCTATCCACATTTTTGCCCATAAGGGAGATCATTTGATGACAGAAAAGAGCGAAACAGGCTCCTCATTCTGTCAACAGATTATCTTCTCTTACGCGCAAAAATTTTGCCCACATTTTTCCCCCCAGCAAGGAACAGAAAAACAACAATGGGGATATCCTTTTGTACAAACAGAAGAAAAAGTGAAAAAACGCGACAAACTACTTAGACTCCTTTGACGAACATAGATTTGGCAAAGGACAATTAATTGAAAGTAGCTCAGTTTACAAAGCTTCCTCAAAAATGTTGTAATAATCATTTGGTACAATAACTTAGGAGAACAAGTATAATATCATATCACATCAATTTAGGCTATGTAAGCTTATTGAAGCCTTTTGCCCTCTATATATTTTTTTGTAGGCTACTGGAAGTACAAATGTATGTTTTTTTGCCTGTTAATTACTTTGACTTTTGTGTGTTGATTTTTTAACATTCATTTTCTCCAAATTTGTGGAGTACATAAACGTGTTTTATTTTATTTTATCAAAAACATTTTTGAACATATTTATCCGGTGTTGATGCATTTACAGTTTCATAAGAAAGATTGTTCCATGCAGTTATCAGAGCTCCCAGGGACCCATTTGGGGGTCTATGAAGCACAAAAATTCTACAGGACCCTCTAAAAGAATGTGCAGGGGGTCCCAGAGATGCACTAGAAAAATTCTTTTTAGCAGTCACTATGCCACTGGGACCCTCTATCCTGCCTCTAAGACCCTTTATACTGTAAGTGGAGTCCCTGGGACCCCTTGTTTTGCGGGACAATTGGGAGCCCTGAGTTATCATTCTGTTAGTAAACGTTTTGAGCTGAATGACTGTTATTTAATTTTTTTTAATTAATTTGAAAATTAAATTATACATTGTTGCTCTTTCCTTGTCAGAGTAGGTAAAGTTTTAGACTACAAGATATATTGTTCCTTCCTGTCCCATGCCCAAGGTCTTGGTCAGGTCACTCCACATTTTGGGAGCTTCTTGTCTGAGGGTGGATGGTGGCTCTAGGCTATGCTGGAAATGTCTGTAATACCTGTCTAACCTGCCCTTAAACGCATTTAAAGAGGGTGCATTGGCTATTTGATCTGGCAGATTATTCCAGGCTGCGACCACTCTTATTCCAGGCTGTGGTATCCTATCTTTGCTGTTATTTTCTTCTTCTTGTTTCGTACTACCCCCTAAAGTGCAGTAGAATCTTCAACGTGATGAAGTTGGCTGCCTAAGGTAGTAAGGAGAAGAACACACACACACACACACACACACACACACACACACACACACATATGCCAAAAACAACATCAACATGGGAAATGCCAAATGAACATCAATAGACAGACATCATAAAAAGGCAATATTCACATTACCGACAAGGGGATAACACACCAACACCGACCTTCAAATAAATAATACGCTAAGGCTGACAATCTGTGTCTGAACTTGATCATTGACACATTGTTTTGAGTCCCAAAATCCTGATCCTAATCATTGAGAGATATCGAAACTAATTTCGCATTGTCTGCTGGTTCCGGTTTGAAGCATAAAAAAATAGAGATTCAACACATTTTACTTTTCGTAAATCTATATTTTGATCCAACCCAACCGGAAACAGCAGACAACATTGTGAAACGAACTCCTTGGATGAATTCAAGTTCAGACAAGATTTATAACTTATTATAATATTAACCGAAGGTCAGTGTGTCATTGTCACGGCAAGACTAAAGCCTTATATGAAAAAAGCGATCTGTCAACAATCGGTTAGCCGTGATGTTTCTCATGGGAATTATTTCCTATTTTTATCTGACATTTGGTGAGTTCAACTGTGTTGACCAGTGTAACAGTGTTCTTCATCTTTTTCTTCTTCAAGTCAATAAGCCAACTTCATCAGGTTGAAGATATTTGCTGATATTATGAAAAAACGGAGGTCACCACTCAAGTTGACTTGGACAGGGAGAGAGGGAAGGGTTGGTCTTTTGATAAGATTGAGGGAAGGGGGAACATCGGGGTGGTTGTCAAGATGGTTAGGGAGGAGAGGGGGGGGGGGGGGGGGCAGCCCACGTGGTTGGGTTAATCAAATTGGAGGGGGGTTGTGGGCTGGATCACGGGGATTTTTTGGGGGGATGGGAGGAGAGGGGGGGAGGGGGGTTCTATATTTGGGATTTGAATCCTTCCACTGAGGGTAGCTGGTGCATTTGTACCATAGTGTTCAAGTGCTTCGGCTGTTGGGATGATCTCTGGAGTGCCGGTCGGGATTTGCCCCCGGGGACCGCTATGGTAGCCAGGGGTGTGTTTAAGCACAAGAAAATACTGAAAAATGCCGAATGGTGAATGCCAGATGGTCATGACACAATATGGTGAAGCTGAATTATGAAACCACAGATAACCAAATTATAAATACTGTTACAACCACATGTGGGGTAAGTTGTAACAAGTAGGGTAACCTTGGTTTTGATTCCCCATTACATAAACTGGACATGTTTTAGTTCAAATGTTTATTGCAACATTGAGGGGAATAGTTTGTTTAATTGAGCCATTTAAGTTGTAGGATTTATAGCCAACATAATAATAATAATAACAGTACATTTATATAGCGCTTTACCTCAGATGAGCCCAAAGCGCTTTACAATCAATTATTCATCAACAGATAACAAAAAACAACATTCAAGAGTGACACCAACCACCAACAGTGCATATGCAAAGCAACTCTCTCTCTCTCTCTAACACACACGCACACACACACGCACACGCGCGCACGCACACACACACACACACAAACACACACACACACACACACACACACACACACATAAACACACAATTATTGACACCAACTCGTTCATACCCCATTCGGTAAGTCACAGCAACTGAGCCGCATGGACTGACCACATACACCAACACGCAGACACATGAATGTCATAATGAAGAATGAATGGACTTTGTTTAAGCAATGTTACAACCAGCCCGCCCTCCCTCGACCTTCTGTATATATTTACATACTTTATACATTTCTTATGTTAAAAAACTTAAATGTATTTGCACTTGTATGCATCTATTTACATTGTTGTGTGTGTGCAAAAACATGCTTACATGTGTGCGTGCACGTGTGTGTGTTTGAGTATGCTGTTTTGATCATTCTGCCTTCACCATTCTGCATTTTTCGGTATGTTTTGACCATTCTGCATTCACCATTCAGCATTTTTCAGCATTTTCCGGTGTATAGACACACCGGTAGCCAGATTGGTCTTGCCTAGGTAGTGTAGATACTGCGAAACAAAGGCCTATGGTTCACACTTTTTTGTTGTTTTGTTTTGTTTTTGTTTTGTTTTGTTGTCCTTTGCCGATATTTTCGTTCGTGTATGTTTCTTTGTTGTTGTCCTTTGCCGATCTATGAAGTAGATCGCAAAGGAGTATGTTTTCGTTCGTGTATGTAACTTTGTTTTTTTGTTTTGTTTTTGTTTTTCTGTCTGTCCCAAGGATATCTCCCGAACCGCTTGACCGAATCGCTTCAAATTTTGTGTGCTGGTGTGTCACCATGAGAGGAAGGCATCCGCGCAAACATTTCCGCTTTTTCATGACCTTGACCTTGGTGTACGACCTTGAAAACCGAAAATCTTTAAGGGGCCATAACTCCCACACCGTTGGTCTTAGAGTCTTCAAATTTGTCACGTAGGTACTTTGGCTTATGCCCATTCAGATGATGGCATATCGATCAAGGTCAAGGTCACGATCTGGGAGATCGGTAGGCCTTGAAACAATGAAAGTGGTAGGGGTCTACAAATTCGGTTTTGCGCCATATTTTCCACATTTGTACTTGACAGAAGCGCTTCAGATTGTGTGTGGTACTGTATACCCTAGAGTAGAAAACATCTGAGCATAAATTATCGCCATGCTGACCTTGACCTTGAAGTGTGACCTTGAAAACCGAAATTTCCTTCTTTGCGCTATATATTTATTGTCCAAGCTGTATCTCGTGAACTAGAAGACATAAGCTCTTCACGTTTTGTGTCAGGATGTGACACTAAGAGTATAAAACATTCGTACATAAATTATCCCCCGGAACTACAATGTTGCCGAGCGGCAGACATGTTTCCGATTTTCTTCACCCTCCTATATCATGAAATACTGTATAGAATCACTCCAAATTTTGTGTGGGGGTGAAAAAGGTGGAGTAGAACTAGAAGACATTGCAGTACAAATTATGCCACGTGGGATTTTAATGTCGCCGAGCGGCAGACATGTCTCCGAGATAAGGGTGTACACCCCATTGATTAAGGGTGTACACCCCAAACTAATTAAGGGTGTGCATCCCGGAAAAGGATTTGCACTCAGTCAAGGGTGTTTAGGTGTATCACCCAAAGGACACAAGGATGACAGGGGCCTAAGATGTGAAGGGCAAGGGAGGTACAAGGCGGGGCAGGTAAAGGACATATCTGCCGCTAGGCGATGCCCTTGTTTTGTTTTGTTTTTCTGTCTGTCCCAAGGATATCTCCCGAACCGCTTCACCGAATCGCTTCAAAATTTTGTGTGGTGGTGTGTCACCATGAGAGGAAGGCATCCGCGCAACAATTTTTGCCGTCCTGACCTTGACCTTGGTGTATGACCGTGAAAACCAAAAATCTTTAAGGGGACATAACTTCCACACCGTTGGTCTTAGAGTCTTCAAATTTGGCATGTATGTACTTTGGCTTATGGCCGTTCTGATGATGGCATACTGGTCAAGTTCAAGGTCTGGGAGATCGGTAGGCCTTGAAAGTGGTAGGAGTCTACAAATTGGGTTTTAAGCCATATTCTCCACATTTGTACTTGACAGAAGCGCTTCAGATGGTGTGTGGTACTGTATAACTTAGAGTAGAAAGCATCCGAGCATATATCATCGCCATGCTGACCTTGACCTTGACCTTGAAGTGTGACCTTGAAATCCGAAATTTCCTTCTTTGCGCTATATATTTCTTGTCCAAGCTGTATCTCGTGAACTAGCTGACAAAGTCCCTTCGAATTATGTGTCAGGATGTGACACTAAGACTAGTAAGAGTACAAAACATTCGTATATAAATTATCCCTTGGAAATACAATGTCGCCGAGCGGCAGACATGTTTCCGTTTTTCTTCACCCTCCTATATCTCGTGAACTACTGTATAGAATTACTCCAAATTTTGTGTGGGGGTCTACAAAGTAGAGTAGAAGACATTGCAGTTCAAATTATGCCTCGTGGGATTTTAATGTCGCCAAGCGGCAGACATGTCTCCGAGTTAAGGGTGTACACCTTATTAAGGGTGTTCACCCCACTAATTAAGGGTGTACATCCCAGTATAGGAGGGGGTCTAATACTAAAGGTAAAATACATCCTATTCCTAGCACAAAATGTGCCACGTGGGGCTTAAATGTCGCTGAGTGGCAGACATGGCTCAGTGTTAAG
Organism: Phymorhynchus buccinoides; assembly: GCA_017654935.2. Classification (NCBI taxonomy): domain Eukaryota; kingdom Metazoa; phylum Mollusca; class Gastropoda; order Neogastropoda; family Raphitomidae; genus Phymorhynchus; species Phymorhynchus buccinoides. The sequence goes on from CM065691.1 coordinate 52,801,861, forward strand.
GGTGTGCATCCCGGAAGACGATTTGCACCCAGTCAAGGGTGTGTAGGTGCATCACCCAAAGGTCACAAGGAGAACGGGGGTCTAAGATGTGAGGGGGAAGGGAGGTACAGGGCGGGGCATGTACAGGGCGTAACCGGCAAAGGACATATCTGCCCTCGTCGATGCCCTTGTTTTTGTTTTGTTTTGTTTTAAGTTTCAAGAACTTAAATCTGCTTCACCAAACAAGAAGACTGTCATTGTAGTGTCAATAACCTCAACAACTAGGACAAGGAAGAGATGACCTTAGATTGGCAGGCTCCTGAAGCATTTTTGTTATGTTTTGTTTTTCCTCTATTTCTTTCCTTCTTCTCCTTTGGTCACATCCCTAAGTGCGTATGTTTATTTCTGTAAATAGAAGTTGGTCGCCACCTCAGAAGAAGACAGGCAAGGCGTACTGTTAATATGGATAATCTACTGCAGTTTTATATGCACACTTGAGAAAGATGAATCTGTGTATTGTATAAGACTGCTGCTATTGTCTGTAACTGATAACATGCACCATGCTATAAAAATGCCAGGATAAGAAAGCTAGTTACGGTAATCTAGTAGTCTTTGTAAGTAAACTTATTTGTAGGATCTTGATTGAAGTCCAGTGTGAACACCACGTTGATGAACCTGGGCTGGGATTCGCTGGAGAGCAGACAGCAGAGGACTAGGCTCTCCATGCTGCACAAGATAAACACCGGCGCTGTGCAATGCCCCAGCCTCCAATCCAAGCTGGAGCCTCTTCCTCCTCAGCAGTGACGTGGCCACAGCCTTCAATTCAAACGACTGCAGTGCCGCATAAAATACCGATCCAATGCATTCCTCCCAAGGACCATCGGGGAGTGGAATGATCTGCGGCAGGATGACCCTCTGCTCCTTCACTGCTGTCACCCCCAGTGGGTCAGCGGTGCAAGGGAATCATCAATAAAACCCATCAGCCTCCCCCTTTCCCCCCTCCCCCCCCTCTCTCCCACTCCCTTAACCCCTCCACACCCTGTTTCCAGGACGCGGCATCACGCTCAAACCCAAACAGTGGGCGCGAGCTGGCTGGGTCACTAAAAGTAACATCTAGACACCCCTATGTCCATGCAGCAGCTTAAGCCCTTTATCAAATGGAACCGACCCCATTTTTTCAGTCTTTTTTTTTTTCTTGAGGGTGCCAGAATTATCAATTAAATGATCATGGGCCCCAAAGAGAAGAAGAATAAGTTGAATCCTGGTGTGTGACTGCTTTGTTTTCATCTTTGCAAAAGTACGTTTGTCTCCTTTCCAAAAAAAAGAAGTGAAGATTATTTTTTTATTATTATCCACATAATCTTCAAGTTCAACATCTCTCTTTGGTCTCATTTTAGTATTTTTACAGAATAATATTAACAGAAACATTAATAAAGGATTTTTGTGCAATGTATATTAAAAGTACTTTTTGTTAACTGTGCAGTGCACACCATTTTAGAGAAGAAGGACCTAGAGGCTGTACTGGTGAAATGTTATTCTCTGTTTTCAAGTCTGGTGGTCTATAATATTTTATTTGTGTTATTCTGCATGCAGCGTGCATCATATCGGAGAAGAAGGACCCAGAGGCTGTACTGGTGAATTCTGGTCTGGTGGGTCTTTAATATTTTAGCCGCACTTGTTCTGTGTGCAGTGCGCGTCATGTCGGAAAAGAAGGACCTAGAGGCTGTGCTGGTGAAAAATTTTTTTCTCAGATTTGAAATCTGCTGGGTCTCTAAATTAAATAATTTCACTTCTTCTTCTTCTTCTTCTTCTTCTTCTTCTTCTTCTTCTTCTGGTAATGTCCACCTGCCGTAGCCAGCAATTATTGACATACTGGGGTTCAAAGACTTTTTGCAGCGTGGGAAAAACAAAAACAAAAGCTAGGTAGATAAGGGGGCATGCAAGGCTAGGCACCCCTGGCTAGTCCGAGAACACCCAACCCCACACGGAAAAAAAGAAAGAAGTTAATATGGTCTTTATGCAGGGAGCTTCAGCACCTTCGAAGTGAAGGAGCTGAGCATGGGGGACTGGACAGTTTCTGGTGGCAAATGTTGCAGAAGAAGGACCCAGAGGCTGTGCTGGTGACATTTTTTTCTCAGTTTTGAATTTGAGATGTGGTGGGTCTTTAAATTAAATTAAATTCACCTCTCTTGTTCTGTGTGCAGTGTTCGCCATGTCGCAAAAGAAGGACCCACAGGCAGTGCTAATGGAAAAAAAATTCTCAGTTTTGAGGTGTGGTGGGTCTTTAAATTCAATATTTTCACCTCCCCTGTTGTGCGTGCAGTGCGCTGCATGTCACAGAAGAAGGACCCACAGGCAGTGCTGATTAAATGTTGTTTTTCTTTTTCAGCTCTGGTGGGTCTTTAAATTCAATATTTTCACCTCCCTTGTGCGGGCAGTGCACAGCATGTCCCAGAAGAAGGACCCACAGGCAGTGCTGGTGAAATGTTGTTTTCCTTTTTCAGCTCTGGTGGGTCTTTAAATTCAATATTTTCACCTCCTTTGTTGTGTGTGGTGTGTGCAGTGCGCGGCATGTCGCAGAAGAAGGACCCAGAGGCAGTGCTGGCAGAGCTGCAGCGACAGAGGGCAGACCTGAAGCTGCCGGCACTGTTGAGGCGCCACTTCCAGACAGCTGTCGGCACAACGCAGGTGGTCTCCCCTGACCACCGCCCACCAACGCTCAGAGTCATGCAGTGGAACCTGCTGGCACAGGGTGGGTCCTTACTACCGCTATCTTGTACTGTAGTCACCCCCCACCAACGCTCAGTGGAACCTGCTGGCACAGGGTGGGTCCTTACTACCGCTATCTTGTAGTACTGTAGTCACCCCCACCAACGCTCAGTCATGCAGTGGAACCTGCTGGCACAGGGTGGGTCCTTACTACCACTATGTTGTACTTAGTCACCCCACACCAACGCTCAGTGGAACCTGCTGGAACATGGTGGGTCCTTACTACCGCTATCTTGTACTTAGTCACCCCCCACCAACGCTCAGTCATGCAGTGGAACATGCTGGCACAGGGTGGGTCCTTACTACCGCTATCTTGTACTTAGTCACACCCCACCATCGCTCAGAGTCATGCAGTGGAACCTACTGGCACAGGGTGGGTCCTTACTACTGCTATCTTGCATTGTAGTCACCCCCCACCAACGCTCAGTCATGCAGTGGAACCTGCTGGCACAGGGTGGGTCCTTACTACCGCTATCTTGCACTGTAGTCATCACCCAAACCCCTAACAGTTTTGCTTTGAAAAATGTCACTGAGAAGTACTTATAGATGAAAACCGGACACTTATGTACCTTACCCATTATGGCCATATGGCCTAGGAACGCAGAAAAAGAAGCAGAAGAAGAAAGGTAATACTGATGTTGACTGTGTTGTGTGTTGCAGCCCTGAGTCAAGGGGCAGACAACTTTGTGCTGTGTCCCCCGGACGCCCTGCGCTGGGACCACCGGTGGCTCCACCTGGTGGAGGAGGTGCTGGGCTATAAAAGTGCCCTGGTCTGCCTGGAGGAGGTGGACCACTTCGCCTTGCTCAGGGACACCCTGGAGCCCCTCGGCTTCCACGCCTGCTTTTTCCCCAAACCGGACTCCCCCTGCCTCTACTCCCCGGTCAGCTACGGGCCCGACGGATGTGCGCTGTTCTGGAAAACCGACCAGGTCAAACTCGAAGAGCAGAAAGACGTCATTCTGAAAAACGAGAAAGGTTTTGAAACGAACCAAGTTGCGATTCTGTGCAAATTCTCTCATCTAGTCACCAAGAAAGAGTTTTACGTTGCTGTTACGCACCTCAAGTCGAAGACCCCTTGTTGGCAAATCCGACATGAGCAGGGAAAATACTTAGAGAAAGTTTTACGAGAAAATGTGTCGGAATCTTCCCCGTTGATCGTGTGCGGCGACTTCAACGCAGAACCGAGCGAACGAGTGTACGCCACGTTCCAAAACAGCAGTCTGGGCCTGGACAGTGCGTATCGCTACCTCACCGACAAACTGGAGGAGCCCAGCTACACCACGTGGAAGATAAGAGGGGGGTCCAAGGGAAACACGGAGGTCGCTCACTGCATAGACTACGTGTGGTACACGAGAAAACACCTGCAGCCGGTTTCCCTGCTGCGGTTTCCGACAGAGGAAGAGATAGGGAAAGATCGACTTCCGTCGTTGACCTATCCCTCCGACCATCTGTCTCTGGTGGTGGACTTTGTTTTTACTGACTGACAGTGACATGTTGAAATGGGCTGTGGTGATTTTTGGCCTTTTTTCTCTCCTTTTTTATCGATCATTAGACGGAGATGCCAGTTGTGTACATGAAAGCAGCAGTTGCCTGACGATGTTCCAAGCTGCCCGTAGAATTTGTTCCTCGGAGGTGTTGGGTCTGGCCATGTTGCTTGCCTGATGGTATGACATCACGGAGTGGGCAAAGTTTAACTGTGCGTTCAGTGACCGAAAGTGAAAGTAGGGAGTGTTTCTGTCTGATTTTTACCAAATGGTGATGAAACTGTGCATTGTCTTTTTTGTATTTTTAGTAACTTTCTTTCCAAGCAAAACAAAACTGATGTAGACTGCATTGTTAGTTTGTTTTTACTGACAAGACATTCTTGCAGACTGCTTTGACGCTTTGTTTTCCCAAGATCCCATCTGCCTATTTGAGATCAATACACTTTCATCCATTTCCTTGCCCACTGTTTTTTTTTTAATAACTTGTGTTTCTTTTTTATATGTTATTTTTTTAGCCACACAAAAAGCAGACTACATTTGTTTTTAGCATTGAATTGGAAGGGAGCTAATCAAGGTAGACAATCAAATGCTGTGATCCATCTTGATGGTAATTTGGCTTTAAGTAACACACCTTTTATGTCATTATTATTGATTCCAGAAACATGTTGTTATTGTTTCTTTAAGAAACTCGCTTTCAAGAGAATATGAGGATGATTGATTGCGTCAAAGGGAAAGAATTAGTGTGGGGGTTGGACTTAGTTTAATGTCAAAACGGTGCGATGGATAAAAGAGGATCGTGTGTCTGATAACTTGACTCCATTATTCTTTGAAACAAAATTTAGTTTTTTAAAAGGTGTAGTGTGTCAATCTTCTTGCAATATAATGCTTTGTTCTTGGTGGTTTCAGAACTGAACAATTCAATAATTTGCATGCAGTGAACGCCTAACCTCTTTTTGTTCAAAATAACACCTGATTTATAAAAATCATATCTGTGTGTGTGTGATGATTATGTTTGCTGATAGTTAGGAATTCATGCTTTTGCTACAGAAACTGAGAGTCATAATTATAGTCATATTTACGGTACTATTTGGCTCATAGTCACAGTGCCATTTCTAATCTTTTCGCTCTGAATCTGATTTACATGTTTTTCCTTTCCATTTCCCTGGTTTGGTGTTTAAAATGTTTATTCCTATAATTAAAAAAATTCCAACGTGAGAATTCTCTTGTTGAATCTATTAAACTGTTAAAGTCATTTTGATTTTCATTTTGGATGTGTACGAAATTATATTGGAACTGTTTCCGTATCTGATATCCATGATGAACAATTATAAAAGAAATTGGACAATGTCAATGCCTTTGTATATCCAAGCAGTATTAAAGCTTTACATGTACATTTTATGCATGTTCTATTTTCAAAAATTTATCTTACATTGATTGTTGAATCTAATGTACGGTATGAAATTCACGATCTTCTGGTCTGCAAATTGTGCTTTTTGTAAGAAAAAAAAATCAACAAGGACGTTGAAGGCATCTTTGTTTTTGCAAAATGTGTCTATTATAATTAGTCATGTAACTGGTATGTCGATGGCAGTATGATTGTATTTGCAGTATTGTATCTAAGCTTGATTGAGAAGGTGAATGTGGTCTATGTTTCTTCTTAGAATTTTCATATTGTAACTATTTTACTCTTGTATAACTGTGAGTGTGTGTGTGTAAGTGTGTGCATGCGTGCGTTCATGTGTGTGTGTGTGTGTGTGTGCCTGCATGCATGTGTGTGTGTGTGTGTCTGAGGAAGAAAGAGAATGTTGCGTGCAAGCACCATGTTTATTTTACTTTCTAATGATTCATTATTTGTGTTTGCCTTTAGTATTCTTGTTATCAATGTAAAGCGCACTGAGCTCGTGTAAGAAAGAGCGCTATATAAATTCCCATTATTATTATAAAGCAATTTTTTTTAAGTTGTACTTGCTCACTTATCATGTAATACTATTATTTTTTTGTTACTGCTCCCCTGCTTTTTGTTTTGTTTTTTAACTCAGACTTTTATTTTGCTTATTGATGGAAAGAAAAATCTCATGAATGTCTCAGAGGGAGGAGAGAGAGAGCGATAGAGAGAGAGAGTGAGAGGCTGTGCGCGCGTTAAAGAATTGAAGGAGAGAGTGAGAAGAAAAATGCGGGCATTCTGATCACATAGATAAAATCAAATGTGGTCATTGGGTAATGGCGGTGTTCGAACAATGCGAAATGAAAAGAGAACATGTATTGCAACTCAGTTTAATTTTGTTGTCGTTTTGTTTGTGCCAAAGATTGTTTTGGAGACTCGGACAATGCTATAAACAAAATTAGAAGGAAAATATAAGAATGAAAAAGATTTTGTTTTTAGAAACATTTTATTCTTGCACTAAAATTTCACTCTTGCCATTGTTTCATTCTAGACATTATTCTTGCAAAATATCTGCTCTGATTGTTTTTTACTGAGAAAATAGTGACAAAAGTGACATGCTTTTTTTACGCCAAGCTTTAAATATAAGTGTGAAAACGTATAAGCACAAGCATACTCGCATGCATATGTAGATGCATCTTGAATATACAAACATATGCCATGCATTTGAAGACATTTTGCAATTGATGTACGAGTGTTATGGGTGTTTTGGTGTTTGTTTTTGTTTTAAGTAATCACACATTTCATTTCTTTTTTAAATAAATGAATTTTCTTTTTTATAGACATGTTGTTAAACACTGAAATTTCTTTCTGTCTGTGGGGTTCAACACCCATCAAAGATTTTTTGTTGTTTAATAACATAAGCCGTTAAACTTTATGAACAGAATAAGAACACCAATGTTCAGATTTGTCTAACTGATATACCAAAAAGTTTTAAACCTTACTTTATTTCAATTTCAAAGAAAGATCCCCTTTCTTGTTCCTTTTTCATGAAGCATCATTAATTTTAAAGTTTGAAGGAATAAATATTGTATACATAATCTCACATGGATTTAATAAAGAACCGTACTTTTTAATCATTTCCAATGGGCATTACAGAAATTCTCCTGTTTTTACTGATGACTTGTTGATCAGTAAATCCATGCTTTGTTTCCTGAGCTCTGTGTGTGTGTGTGTGCCACGAATGTGAACAGAGAGTCTGACTGACTGACAGACAGACAAACTTAAGTCGTTTTTTTATTTTTTAAATGAATAAGCAAATAAATTCATAAAATAAAACGGCAACCCACAAAACATCCACAACCCACGTGAAATCCCACAATCTTTACACTGTAGCTTGTAAAAAATAATAATAATCAAAGTTTACACCACAATCGCCGTTTCTACCAAATCGCCGTCTCTACCAGCAGGCTGGTAGAAACCATGATCGGAGTTTTGGCTAGCAGAAACTCTGATTGTAGTCTCTACCACACACACACACACACACACACACACACACACACACACACCCGAGGTCCTGCCAGAAAAATAAAACAAATTCAAGGTCAAAATGATCTTTATTGAGGGTTAAAGAATAAGCTGACAAAGATTTTTTCATCCTGCCTCATATTGTGTGTGTATCTGAAAATTGGCTGGCGGCAAAAGGGTTCTCCTGTGTCTACTACGGGAAGTGTGATGTCATTTTTGATGTGATAGTCCTGGTATGCTAGTTTTTATTTCAGACAAGGCAGGAAAGACAAATTTCTAAGAAACAATTACAGGTGTTGACTTACCCTTGTCCCCCCCCCCCCCCCCCCCCCCCCGATCCAAAGTAGGGGGTGGGCGTTTACAAGGTACATACCTCTGTGCACAAGATTTTGCGCCAAAGTGGGGGGTGGGTGTTTACAAGGTACATACCCCTGTGCACGAGTTTTTGCGCCAAAGTGGGGGGTGAGCGTTTACAAGTTACATACCCCTGTGCACGATTTGTTTGCGCCAAAGTGGGGGGTGGGCGTTTATTTGGTAACTACCCCATACACGAAAATTGCTCCACATAAGGCATTCAATTTCATGTCAGTTTACACGAAAAACGGGCGCATTACAGTGGAGGACTCAGGAGATAAGAGGTGCAGTTGGGTAGGATGGGTAGAGATACACCAAGTTCGTGTATTAAATTGTTTTTCGCATGCAAATGCAACCTAACTAAAGGAAAAATTCTGGATGGGACGTTTTATAAGCCGTGAGGCTTAGGCAGAAGCCAGTCCCTTTACTACTACTACTACTGCTACTACTACTACTAAATAGCCTAGTTATAGCATATCTGCACACACAACGGCCTATGTTCAACTTTCTGTAGTCAACGCCGTCAATCACACATAAAAATACTAGATTCTGGGATAAAATTTTAACAAAGGCCTTTGAGTAAAACAATAAAATCTTAAACAAAAATAGCTCACATGTATTCAAAAGCACAAACGCACGCATACCTGCATTCAAAGGTTCAAAGACGAATCGGCGATTCTACTCAACTCAACTCAACTCAACTCAAACAACTTTATTATTTCTTAGAGAGAAATTAAGAGTGGTGATGTATGCGATTGACACAGTTAAAACAAGACACAAATTATAATATACATTGAAAACAAGATGTGCTTCAAAAACATAAATGACAATACCATTAAATCAACACACATGATGATAATTATTACTTGAGAACAAAACATGTTGTCAATATTATAAACATTTTAAAACAAAGTACAGAAAACATTTTCAACATAAATCACAATGGATTTATTTACAACAAAACACGCGTAAAAATGTAATGTCATAGATATACTTTATGTTTGGACAAAGTCATATATTATCATATTTACAAGTTAACATATCCACAGAATTCATATAAAATATGGATACGTGTGCACCTACTCAAAAACATATGCACACACAAACCAGCATATTCTACTAGCTAGATTCTACTAGCTGTGGAGACCCTCCCTCCCCCTTGTCTTCCACTATCATGATAGTTGAAACTGAAGGGCCGCTACACTACACATGATTCGATCACAATGCGATGCGATTTGACATGATTTGTGAGCATGGTTCTCGTGGAATTCAACAGTCTAAATGAATCTGATGAAATCCTACTAGTTATGTTTACTAGGCTAGTCCCCCGTACACGAATCTGATGAAATATATCTATTTTTTTGTATCAGACATGATATTTGTCATGTATTGGGGTCTACTTGAGTAGGCCTATGGTGAGCGAAAATAGTAGAATTATTCTTAGACGTGAAGTGCTTAATAATAATAATAATAATAATAAATGAAACTTATACCTATAGCGTTGTTCGATGGCATGACATCCTCACAGCGCTTTGCAAAAATAAAATAAATGAATAAAAATCCCATGACATCCTCAGCGCTTTACCAAAATAAAATAAATGAATAAACCCCCCAAAATAACTATTACACCGACTCATACATACCACATACACACACACACACACACACACACACACACACACAGGGAGGAACCCCTCTCACACAAAGCAGTACAAACCAACCTGACGCAGATACAAAAGCAAGCACTTCGAGTTCCCCTTTCCACACCTCCCTCACAGCAAGAAGACGAATGCATTCTAGTCTTCTTGCTCACAGCAATCAAGGAATTGAGACTGAAGTAATGTGGCCTATGGGTTGTGATGTAGCCTAGGCTTGAACAGGTGGGTCTTTAGAGCTGATTTGAAACATTGCAAGGACTGGATATGACGAAATTTGCGTGGTAAGGAGTGTGACGTAAGTGTCCCACGCGACCCACTTTCTCCGTTTCTTTATCTACTCCCCCCCCCTCCTTTGCTCGGGCCGCCACTTTAATTGCCATCCACCATCAAACAAACGCCGATTAAGGGATTGGTCCCTTTGAAGCGCGATTTCCCTCCCCTGTCAGCATGTAACCCCTACAGAGGTTATCTCCCTTCACCCCCCCCCCCCCCCCCTCTTATCTACCCTCCTCACCATGAGAAAGTGACAACCACGGTCAATTCCCTTTGAAGACGGTTTTGCCTTTCCTATCATGAGCAAGGTTAGGAATGTCCGGCATGTGATAATGCTGTAATCGGCGCGTGATTGTTCTGTACATTTTGAACATCATCTTGTGACGTGTCGACTGCTATAAACCAATGACAGGCTTTCATTGTTTGAAAGTGAAGGCTATAATTGGAGTGGTGAGAAAAAGTTTTCACACAAGACGCTGAAACGTAGCTAGAGCAACACTCACAACCAGTCATAATAAGCCCACTAGTAAGTATTATTGATGGCAGGTGATTGAGATCTGGTTTGTTTGACCCTAGTTTTGATCTAGATCCTATGTTCAATGATGAATAAGGAGTAGATAGATATGTTATAGAAAAGAAGTGGTAAACATTCTATTCTATTTATGTGCACTGATTATTTGTGTGTGTGTGTTTTTGACTTTAACACTTTTGGTACCAGAACCGGAGTTTATGCCTACTAACCCTTTTGTCTATTTTTAGTAGGAAACCTATGGGCCGCAATCTTGCACTTTATGATACCATTCCTTTCCAGGTGTTGGATGGAGAGTGATGTTGTCTTGATCACCTTTTATGTTTTACTGATCTCAGTTTGTTAACTGAAATTCAGTTTATTTATTAACTAGTGCTATTGTACAAGGGAAGCCTTCTAGCCGGTTGGGATTCACTAATTCCCTGCCGACTGAAGCCCCTTGTCTCTAAGCCATAGAGATCTACATCCACCTTCTCCTGTGATTATCAGCAGGGCATCGTGGGCCGGACGATTATCCCGGACTCCACCAAGCACCAAGACGGGACCGCCGCCAAGACGACCCGCACCCAGAATCCGCGAGGAGACCACGCCTGAACCGTGCCATCCCGCGAAGCCGTAACCGGAACGACTGGGAGCTACTCTCATCTGACGAGCAAGCCCAGCCACCCCAGCACTCGCCGATCACTACGGAGGAACTCAACCACAGCTAAGTCCCCCGGACTGCGCCAATCATTTGAACTTTCCTCCGGACAATGAAGATTAGTGACCCTTCTCGCTAGGGGCTAACCTTCTAGAAAGACAAAAGTCTTGTAAATCCTTTCGGATTCCATTGTTTTTCATTCACATTTTGTTTTGGCGCCATTGAGCTGCTTTATTATTATTGCTGCATAATCTTATGCAGATTTTGTGAGTAAATAAAATACAAGTGTCAAATAATCCTGAACCCTTTGGTCAGACTGATGAGAGTGGGAGTCTTGTAATTTCATGTAAAACCCTACTTCTCTCTGTCTGCCATTAAGAGCAATTCAACCACTTGTATTTCTTACAACCATACGAGCCAGAACCCGGGCACAAATATAAATTTATTAGATGAAAAGGGGCCGGGAAAGTTGCTCATCTCCCATACCCTAGAGAAGTGGGCTAAAGGCAAATTTTCTACTTGAAAATTTAACACACTAAAAGTCTTCCCTAGAGGCTTAGCCTTTTAACCCATTACCTCGTCACAAGGAGTTCCAAACTGATGGGTCCGAAAAAGAAAAGGAGCGCTCACCAAACATTTTTGTTCGTGTACTAGGAACACAGAGAATTTTTTAATCTGAAGATGACCGCAATTGCCTTGCTGGAGTATAGACAGAAAGCATGTCAGAGATGTAACTAGGGGCATTTCCAGAGAAATAAGAATGACATAAAGTGGACATTTTGTAGTCAATACGTGCTTTGATGGGAAGCCAATGGAGGGATATCAGGAGTGGTTGAACATGATGATACTTAGAGACCTTCAGGACAAGTCTGGCAGCAGAGTTCTTGACTTTTTGAAGCTTGTCAATGAGGTGTTGGGGGCAGCCATACAAGAGTGAATTACAATAATCTAATTTAGAGAGAACGAAAGCGCAGACTAGTATCTTAACAGTAGTATAGACAGGAGATGGCGAATCGTCCCAATGCGACGCAGCTCACAGTATGCTGACCCTTGAACTTGTGAGTCAACACTCCTATCTTGAGAGATGTGGAAGCCAAGATTTTTAGCGGAAGGAGAAAAAGGTATTTGAGTGTCACAGACAGAGATGGAATCAGGCTTTGGGTACGAAAGTTGTCTAGATGGAGAGTGGATGAACAAGGCCTCCGTCTTGTCGTCATTCAGCTTCAGTTTTACGAATACAGAATTCCAGTGAAGATATAGAAGGAAGAATGGTGGATGGGGATACAGGCTTGTGGAGTTGTGTATCATCAGCAAAAGACTGAGAATCAACTGAATGAGAAGTGATCAACTCGGACAGAGGTTTAATTAGTGTACATGATGAAGAGGACTGGTCCAAATACTGAGCCTTGAGGAACCCAACATGTGAGGCCAACCATTCACGCGGCAGAACTGAGATGAGTCGTTGATGGAGACAGACCGTCGCTAATCGCGAATACTGTTACTATACTCTATTCACGATGGTGACGGACAGACTGAGTTCGACCAGAGAGGTAAGACGAGGACCATGACAGAGCAGTGCCTGATATCCCATAGGTGATTTGAAGCCTCTTAAAGAGTGTATATATGGTGGTCAATAGTATCAAAAGCAGCTGAAAGATCCAACAGAGGGGGGAGGGAGGGCGAGAGAGATTAATATATGTATTTTGTATGAACAGTCTCACTTATTTTTAATGTTTATATTCATTGATACTTGTCTTCATGTTGATTATTCTTGGCTTGTCTTTAATGTGTATGTTTATCTGTATGTTAGTGTTTAGGCCTTTGTTCAGCGCTTTGAGCACCCTGCAAAGGGAGTTAAGCGCTCTATAAATAACCATTATTATTATTATTATTATTATTATTATTAATATAGATGCGTCACCAGAGTCAAGAGCTAAGAGAATGTCATTAGTTACCTTCAACAGTGTAGTTTCCGTGATGCGTCACCAGAGTCAAGAGCTAAGAGAATGTCATTAGTTACCTTCAACAGTGTAGTTTCCGTGCTGTGAAATGGCCTGTACGCTGATTGTGAACGACTGATGAGTTGATGTTCATTTAGATAGCCTAGGAGTTGATGAAGAATTAATTTCTCAATGATTTTCTATATGAAGGAGAGATTGGATACAGGCCTATAGTTATTTAGAGTGTTTGGGTCAAGGGATTATTTCTTTAGAAGTGGTTTGACAATGGCAGTTTTGAACACAGATGGAAAGGATCCAGATATTAGAGAATTGTTGACACAATGGGTGGGAGAATAAGGATCAGTAGTTCATCAAGATATCCTATGAAAAGTGGCGTCGGTATAGGGTCAAGAGGACAGGAACTTGAGTGGGTTTTGCTTTTAGAATGATCTTCTTCAATTCAAAGACAGTAACTGGCTGAAATTCCAAGAACGTGGATGTTGTTCCTGTTTGGTCAAACTGGGTGGTAGGTGTAGACAAAACATGATCAAGTTCGTTTCTGATCAGCTGGATTTTCTGAACAAAGTAGTCGTTAGGCCTAAAGACATCTGGCAGGGTGGGCGGTAGGTAGAGGGAGAGAGAGAGAGAGAGAGAGAGAGAGAGAGAGAGAGAGAGAGAGAGAGAGAGAGAGAGAGAGAGAGAGAGAGAGAGAGAGAGAGAGAGAGAGAGAGAGAGAGAGATTTCCCCCACCCTATCACAGGTGTGGGGGTGGTGTAGAACATGAAGAGAGGCGCTCTTTTGCAGTAGCTTCAGGACCGACTTCCTGGAACAAACGGGCAAACTTCCCCTCTCCCTCCGTCAATGACCGACCCTTTCTGCCTTCAAATCTACTGAAATCAGTCTCAAAACCACCCTTTCCCCATCAATGAAGCTCACTCTCTCTTTCTCTACTCTCTCCCTCTCTTGCTTTTAGGTCTACTTCTGTTGTAGTTATGTTAAACGTCTGTGTGTGTTAATAATTTCAGTTCCTGTTAATCGTTTTTTTGGTGTGTGAATGCGTTACAAGTGTTAACATGTGTGTGTGTGTGCTTCGATTTGCTTTCTATCAAGATTTACTTCCGTATGACTATCGTATGTTGTTGTTATTTTGTTATTGAAGGGCGACAGAAACAGAAAGTTGAGGGGCAACAGACTTTTCAACGTGAATCATTATGTGAAAGAAAAAAATTCCCCTGAATCCTTGTGAATCTCTCTCTCTCTCTCTCTCTCTCTCTCTCTCTCTCTCTCTCTCTCTCTCTCTCTCTCTCTCTCTCTCTCTCTCTCCAGCTCTTTACGTGCCTTAAAGGGAAAGCTACCGATCCTAGGGATCAGGTATAGACTGCTAGCCTAGTCGCTGCGAAGTTCTGCCTCGCAGTGGCTCGGGCAACAGGGAAAAAAGAAATGTTGAACCGTCTCGCAGCGATGAGAATGATGGCGCGCGCCTCGCATGAACGCTTTATATATGCCGGCTGTGGGTTTAAAGTACTGGTTTAAAATACAAAAACTGAATATGTCCAGACTGCCAAAACAAGCGTTCCAAAGATACATGAACGAAGAAAACACAAACCGTGGTCTGCAGCACTAGAAAAGACAGTGCAACCTAATCCATTGGGCTGCAGCAATAGAAAAGACAACCTAATCCCTTGGGCTGCAGCTGATGTGCCCTATCATGGTTTCTGATTTTATCCTCTCCTAAGGGGTACGCTCACCCCCCTGCTAACAATGTTCACTGAAGTAAGAGGTACTAATTTTCACCCCTCGGCGGCCCAGTTTCAAATTTTAACGGTCATACACTGACTGACACACACACACACACACACTGACATGCACATGCTTTGTTCCGTTATGTCTGTCAGTATCAATATCTCAGCTAAACATATTGTTCCGAACGGCACACAACAATAATTTTTAATGGCAACATAAGAGATTCAAAATGTTAAAAAAATCAAGAAGGGAAAGAGAGAGGCATGTGTTGATCAAAGCAATTAAGTGTACGCGGAAACGACTCTATTGCGGGATGCTAAGAAAATGGTTTGCCAATGAGCAACAAGCTTTTAACAATTAGGGCTTTTTCACGTTCTTATAGAACTTAAGATCTAAGCTAGCAACTCCAGCTTGTGATTGCAGCTTAGATTATAGGCCTTGCAGGCGATTTAAATACAAGCAACGTCATGCTTACTGAAAAGTAACGACTGTGTCACGTAGGCTATAAATTATCATTTTAATGCGTCATCTCACCCTCTATTTGAGATTAGGGTAAATCTCATGGATGGTTTGAGATTCTAGGGGGTGATTTGAGAATGCGTAAATACGCACAATCTGTACGTTTTCAGAAGCCCTGCCTAGAGTGAACCACGTGGTGTCCTTTGAGTGAGGTCAAGCTTGGACACAAAAATAAACTGAATACTTCATTGCATTCTACAAAACAAATCGTACGTTCAATTTTTGACTGGCTTCCTGAAAAAAAAAAGAAGAAGAAAGTTCGATGCTGCCCGATACTAATCTTTTAGGCCTAGTCACGAGGCACGGGAAAGCCATTACGTCATGGTCACGTGCTCAAAACTAGCCAATCGATTGAACGCTAGACTCGAAAGTCCCGGATGTAACTGCATTGCGACATCCGCCATTTCTACGAGTTGGACAGGACGTAGACGCGATGTGACTAATTTTAGGCTTTGTTAGACACTTATGTATTAACTGATAGGTTGTATTTATATTCAGAAAATACAAATTGAAAAGCGTAAGTAAGTGTTCGAAATCTACACGATGGCCGACGCAGTTGAGAGCTACAGAGTTGCCCTTGGGGACCTGACTTTCAACAGCAAACCGTTGATCAACATGCTTACGATGCTGGCTGAAGAGAGCGAACAGATGGCGTCCGAAATTGTGAAAGTCATTGATGATCAAATTGAGAAGGTTTTTATTACTATTTTGTTTTCGAATATTCTTGTTTTTTATGTCATAGATGCAGTAATATTTTTTGCGCGCGTGTGTGGATATTTTGTTTTCACGTTTCCTAGGTCTAGCGGCGTAGTTACTCCAAAAAGTCAATGCGTTTGTGCCCATTAGGCCTAGTCTGAAGGCAAACGCCATTTTTAATTCATTATTTCAATTGCTGTTAGGCCCTATGTTTTGTCTGTTCCAGAGCTTCAGATTATCAGCGGGCCTGGGTCATTGAGTGATTGACCCGTATTGACTGATTTGACCCCTAATTTTGTGCAGCCAGGAGTCATCTGCCCCATGAACCGAAATCTGCAATAAACATTTACGTTTAATGCTATGGAAACCTCCCTCTAACCATCCCAGTTCCCACCACTAACCCCGCTACTATTTAGCTACATACTCACCTCGCCGCCGCGGCGTAGCCACCACTCGCTACTCGTCTCTGCTCCGGCTGTTGGTCTCCATCTTGCCAGCCGGTCGTTCCAGCTCATCTCTCCTACCCACAATCCTCTCTCTCCCATCACCCCACCACTCCGCGTGCAACCCCCCACTGCCCTCTATCTTCACTTGAGTTATCCCCCTTCGATTCTCACCTCAATACTTGGCCTACACTAGTACAGTGACATGTATTACCTAACACATACACCGGAAAATGCCAAAAAATACCGGAAAATGACGAATGGTGAGTGCAGAATGGTCAAAACATACAGAAAAATGCTGAATGGTGAAGGCAGAATGATCAAAACACCGAATGGTGGGGCTGAATTATGAAAACATTCTATAGAAACCCCAAAATGTATTACAATGGAAAGTGAAATTGCCGAATAGCAAAGTGTTTAACACGGTCCCGATGACACATGTCCGTAGTTCGGCTATCCCGCACACTACAATAGAATTCACGTCATACCGCATCATATCGACATGTTTACAAACAAAACCACGCGCACGCGTACATATACAAACACGTCAGCGCTCAACATAAATCCATCGACCCAGCACCAGAACAAGTTGTCCCTAAGGGCTTTCCGCCATAAGGACATAAAACCTCCACTCAACCAACCAACCAACAAAAATCAAAGAACTCGATGAGAAGATGTCAATTATTTTTAAGTAGACGCGGTTTCATTGTGGCATCACACACCGTTTACACAGGCTGAGATCGTCACAGGGCACGTAGCGATCTAGGCATGGGCCGTGTGTTATTTTTAATTGTCAGGCATTCACCTTTCATTATTTTCCGGTGTTTAGACACCCTTATTATATTTCTCAAATCCTATCATCCCGTGCTGCACATCTTTGAACCCCTGTATATGTCAATAATTGTCGATAAACGTCAGGTGGACAATACCGGAAGAAGAAGAATTGGCCCATTATTTTGACTCGTAATTTTCTCCAATCAGGGGTCGTTTGACCCGTGAAGTTTTAAAACAATCTGAAGCTCTGTTCAGCTATTCAACTGGTGTCAATTGTTGAGTAGATCTATACAGTTTATTGCATGGGTGCAACTTTTCCTAGTTTACAAAGATTTCCTGTTTTTGAATTTTACTAGAACAGGAAGTTCCTTTTTTTTAAACATTTGTCAAAAGATCTTTGTGGGTCTACTGTATTGTTCAAATACTTTAAAATAAGCATTTGTATAAATTGTGGAAATGGCAAACTAAAATACTTTCATAAATCAATTTTTGCTTCAGCTGCAGGGAGACATTTACCCCTGGACCCCGGCCTTTCAGGTTTTTTGTAGTTGCACCCATGTTGTCGTTTTTAATGCCATCTTCAATAGAAAGAGAAGCAATGTCATATCTTGCTTGGAATTTTAGCACAGATTCTGTTTTATTCATGTAGTGTCCTTGTGTTCAGTCAATATATTGAGCCCTTAAATATTCTGTCGGATTTCAATGTGTTAAAAGGTTAACAGTACAGTAGACTGCAGATATCCTGTAGTTTGAAGCGTCCCGTCTTATTGCCATTTCTGGTTTGGAATATTAGTAATGTTCAAAACAACGTACTTGTTTGGGCCTACTTGTTTACTCTTTTATTTTTATGCTGGTAATTTTTATGCTGGTACCTTTGGTAAAAGACCGTATTTCTTTAGGGGTGGTATTTCTTTAGGCAAATGGCAGTGGTAAGAAAAGCACAGCATAATTTTGCATTAATTATTGAAAGAAATGCAAATTAACTTTCGTTTCATTAAAAGTAATATTTATGATGTGGGCATAGTGTTATCCTATCAGTTTCTAGTTAAGTACATGTATAAGTGCATAACTTGCATCATTTCTCATAAGCTGTATCCAATGTTTATAAAATGGTTATTTAATAAAACACTTGTGTAATTTCAGTTTTTTGTTTTCTTCATGAAAACTGTGTTTATAAGCCGTATGTCTATAGAGATGCCTACCGTCACAGTGTTCGTATTTGTCCCGGAAAATAAAGAATATGATTTTCAGCCGCCGGTCACAGTTATCGGAAATGTTGAAACTAAAATTGTGGATCGCAACCATTTTGAGTGGCCAATGTCACTTTACTTGCTTATAATAATGGTGTCACACTTATGACTCACACAGCCACAGGCCCCAGACCGTGAATGTACAGCCAATTTTGATTGTTTTTCATGATTTTTCGCCCTAAACATGCAAATTTGACGTTCATTGTGCTATGGAATTGGAAGAGTGCAAAAGATCGACTTTCTTACACATTGTGAACTTTCCTCTTGTTTGGCATAGTAAGAGAAACCACATCGGGATACTCACGCTGATGCTAATAAGTAAGCAACTTCTTCTTGCCTTGTTCCAGGAAATTGTAGTAAATTCCGGGATTTGGGGGTTCATGAAAAATTCTAAATATAAAATTGGGGTAGGCATCTCTCTCTGTCTGCCATTGTAGAATAATATAATATCCCACAAGTACAGTACCAACCTCTAAAGGTGGAGTGTCTGATGAACATTAATTAATTTCAAGGTAGTACTGTTGCTATCCTTTGAAAAAAAAAGCATAAAGCATTTCTTTTGAACATACTGACTGCTACAGAAGAAAAAAAAATGCTGATGTAATCTCGATTGCTTTACTTTATCATGCATTATTTACATTATTTTCTTAAAACGGCAACTATTAGCTGTTGTTTAAATTTCAAACTTTATCTGAACAAAAATAGTATCAGTCTTCTATATGTAGTGTGAGTCTGGTATAGCTGAGGGAATAATAGACCGGGGTTCTTAAATTTTATCCCACTTCCTAAAGTTATTTTACGTTAGTAATGTTACTTCTTTTTTTTTATCCCCATTACATATAAGATTTTGTAATGTGATGCAATTCAATAACCTTGTTTGTTCTTCATTGCAGTATATTGTTCTTCCTTGCAGAAAATTGTACAATAAAACTACTCAAAGTACTTGTGTGCTTTGCGTATATCTTTTCTTGTTTATTGTTTTCTGTGTATGTAGTTTTGTACGTGAATTGTGAGGTGTTCTATGTGACATTGAATGTACTATGAATGTTTGTACACATTTTCTACATGTATGGCAATGAATCATGGTGAAAATAGACATTGTGGATATTACATGCCTAAATTCACATGCAGGCATAAAGCAGTTGATGGGATTGTTTCTGCAGTGCTCTAGGGCGTTGTTTTTCCTTCAGTAGTCTAACAGAACTGTCAGGCTTATCATCTTAATGCCACAAAATTTGATTACATTGTTGTAAAAGTATATTAAGAATTTTGAATGGACCAAATCAATTGAAAAAACTTATTGGCAACTGAAAACTGCAAAAAGATCTTTGCCGTTAAAACTCAGTTATATGTACTTATTTAAAATAATATTTTTGAAGTAATTTTTATTGCAGGTTTTATATTTGAATATTGTACATTAATTTCCTTTCTCTCCTCCCAACTACCCAGCTCAAGATTGTTTTTTTCTTTTCAGCCTCAACCCCCCCCCACTCAAACTCTATGAATACAGGATCAGTTTGCACATTATTAAGTTTTTGGCCAAATGTACAATAATTTGTACTTGAAATCTAGAAGCATTTCGTTTTCATAGTTCATCTCTCCCCCCCCCCCCCCCCCCCCCCCCCCCCACGTTTGAAGAAAAACAAAATCCTATTTGCTGTGTAATGCAAGTCTGGAGCCTGTAAAGAGACTTTCCCATCACTGAAAATTAAATTGAAACACGCATTTCCAGTTACTAAACTCTCTCTCTCTCTCTCTCTCTCTCTCTCTCTCTCTCTCTCTCTCTCAGTCTGTCAATTGTCTCGGTTCACTTGACTTGCTTACGTGCTCTATCTGCGCACTGTTCTTAAACACTCCTCTGTTTGTGTCAGTCTGCCCCCCCCCCCTCTCTCTCTCTCTCTCTCTCTCTCTCTCTCTCTCTCTCTCTCTCTCTCTCTCTCTCTCTCTCTCTCTCTCTCTCTCTCTCTCTCTCTCTCAGTCTGTCCATTGTCTCGGTTCACTTGACTTGCTTACATGCTCTATCTGCGCACTGTTCTTAAACACTCCTCTGTTTGTGTGTCTCTCTCTCTCTCTCTCTCTCTCTCTCTCTCTCTCTCTCTCTCTCTCTCTCTCTCTCTCTCTCTCTCTCTCTCTCTCTCTCTCTCTCTCTCTCTCTCTCTCTCTCTCACACACACACACACCACACACACAAAGTGACACATGCAACCACACAAATTGGTCGAATGCAAAGTCTGTAAATTGGCAGTTCTTTGAGTTTAGTATCGTTACGGAAAATGTAAAATCAAGTCACTGTCAGCTCATCCCCTTCCCGGCAAAGAAAAAAAAAAGCACAGAAAAGCTGAGGAGGTTAAACTTCATGTTTTAAAATATGCATACTGCCATATATCAAATGATCGGTGAATAAAAAATATAATGGCAGAACTGCTAATTTACTTGCTCGCACACGTACGCACTCCACCACTTACACGCACATGCACACGCACACGCACACACACGCACACACACACACACACACACACACACACACACACACACACACACACACAGAGTAACATATACACACACACCAGACCTAACTTCATTGTTAACCAACATTGGATTTGTTTTCTTTCGGATTTCTTCTACTCTTTGTCATCTTGAATTCGATCCAAAGATTGTCATTGTATTTATTTGGTATGTGTTGAACTGAAGTATCGGTAATAGTTACTAATACAGCCACCAAACCAATTACTGATTTTTTTGGATTTTTTTTGGGTATCTCTCGACCGTTTAATAAGCCTTTGTAGGTCAGTTGATGAATCTTGACAAATTTGGAGCTCATCCTTAATTCATCATTATTGTAAATTAAAAGACTGACATAATTTATGATAAATAAACTCTTATTATCCTGTTCTGAATTGCTGAAAAGTTGCATGGCAATTGTTGAACTAAAATGTTCATTTCCTTCTTTTTTTGTTTACTTTGCATTAAAAAAAAAAAAATTCTGTCTTATTTTCTTTCAGCTCCTGATGAATAATAAACTGCATGTTTAAATCATTTATTGTTCCCAATTCAAAATCTTTCCGTTAAAAAAAATTGTCACGCAAACCTCTAACAAAATGACTTAAGAGAAGTGACGTGTGAAACTGATTACAGTGGAATCCAATTATAACGAATCTAGTATTTTCTAATGTGGAAAGAATGTCACTTATCAATGTCATTGGAATGGCTTTGCAGTTTTTGAGAAAGCCCAACATGTGCAGAGTACAAGAACAAGTAAATTGCAACAAAAGAGATTTGTTTTAAGACTTAGATCTTAGTACTCAGTGCGTATAAATTATTGCTTTTGACTCCCCCGATCTCCCACTTAACCACACTCCTTCCATTTAAAGAAAGAAAAGAAAGAGAACAAAATTTAACAGTGAATGAGCTGTTTTAATGTTTAGAAAAAAATAGACACATGATCATCTAACCTGTAAACAAAATAGGGTTTATTTGTTACAGATGGATTCCACTGTAGCAAGAGTGCAAATGTATATGAACAATACTTAACAGTTGCCATGCTCTTCTCAGATTGTTCACTTTGCTGGTTAATTTTTAAAGAAGTTCCAGAACTCCTAACTCTGCTTCTCACATTTATTGGTAAATTCAACTCGGACACGCTGTTCATTCTTATAATGGAATTTCTACCAACTTTTACCATTCCAATGTAATATTAGAGGCAGTTCCACAGTTTATCATGGGGACACTTGCTCATGTTAGGTTACTTCGAAGTTATGTTAAATTTATTCTTTTTTTTTCTTCAGCATTTCCCCATTTGTAAATTTTTTAATGAAACTTTGAAATGGTTTTGAATACTTTTCGGAGAGATATCTAAATAGGAATTGGGATGTCTGGTTTAAATATTCATATTTGATTGTCACATTTCAGCATCAACTGAGAAATGGGTCAGAGAACATTCATCATCATTCATGGTTTTTAAAACTATCTTGATCTCACCTACTGGTTGTTGCATGGCTTCGAAAGTTCTCAACCTGAGGAGTGTGCCCAAAATGCTGTGGAAATGCTAAGGATTTGCATCAAATTAAAGCGATGATAGAATAAATCACTCAAATGGTTTCAACGATCCTTAATCACATGACAATCATGCATTCATCAACCAAATAGTGGTTTTCTACTCTTGGCTATCCTGTAATGGTGCTCTGACTCCAAGTGGTTTCATCTCTCTCTGTCAAGAGGAAATGCTATTGCGATGAGCTTCGCCACTGCTGCAGACCCACGGGAAGCGAGCAATGGTAAGGCAGAACTGAGAGGTGATGTACGGTACTCTTGTCTGTGGCTTTCGCTGCATTTTTGTGTACACCTGCGAGAGAAAGAAGGCGTGTGCTGGATGATTGCGTGTGCTTTGAGAGAGTGATTGCAGTGAAGCCTGCTGAAGCGGGGAGAATGTAAGAAGTGAGTAGTAATGAAGTTTTGTATGTTGCAGAGACAAAGTATGTTGGTCACCATCAAGTTCAAGGTACTCCTGTGCTTAACTTTGATGTTGCATTGCATTGTTAATGTTCTGCTTTATGCCTACAGGTTCCTGTCAACCAGAAGTTGCCTTTGTTGTATCTGATTGACTCCATGATCAAGAATCTAGCCTCTACCCTCTACCCTCAGCTCTTTATTCAGAACATCATTTCCATCTTCTGCAGAGTTTTTGAAGAGGTACAGCATCAGACTTCGACATTCTTCATGCTTCTGAAATTTGTTTTGATATTACAAGCTTCTTTTTTTTTAAATGTGAAGAAACGAAGTTTAAAATATGACTTCATTAAAAAAAAAGTCACCAGCCCTCCCCTCTGTTGAAAGCAAAATCCTAAGGCAAGCTTTTGATAAAATCTAGAACTTATAATATTACAGTGGTTTGGGTTGCGATTTGTAAGGGTGGTTCATTGCTTTATTCATGCCAGATTATCTCGCAGACACGCTATTGCGCATACACCCCCCAGGTGCCACAGTTCTCAACACAACAGCATCTCTATTTCTATGCACATGTTTGTGATTGTGGATATAAATTGTTTCGTCTTTGTGTTTGTTCTTGGAATATAAGCCCATTTTGTCATTTCTTTTGTGTATGTGGTGTGTGAATAGAAACTTATTCCAATCTGAACAGATGGTTAAAAATGTGGTTCCCAGTGTCCAAGCTTGTTTGTTATTTTGCCATGTCGAAACAGTTTGTAAAAAAAAAAATAGGTATTTGAATTACCTGACCAGGATTAGATATCTTTGGTTGTAGTGGAATGTTTTTTGAAATGATAAATTGTCTGCACAATTCAAGAAAGTGTTACACATTTTGGTTTGTCTTCACAGTTATTTAAAAAAAAAGTTACATCACTTTATCTTTGGAAGAGGAATTGTACAAATTATTCATGATTTTTTTTAATGTTTTCATGTGTAGCAAAGTTTATTATGAATGTCCATGAACAGATTTTTATTTTATGAATGTTGTTAAAGGTTACATGCGTTATGCTTTGATTTGTACACAAAATGTTTTGAGTAATTATTCCGATGAAGTCTTTCTGCGTGTGTGTGTGTTTTACTTTATCCTTTATGCTGAACCAGCTGTACAAATTGAAAATATCTTTTGTGCATGCCTGTATACCTCTTAGAGATTTTTTGGCAAACTTTGCATATTTAACTAGACCGTAACCTGCCATTGAGTCTGGAGATATTTTGTGCTGACAAATCCTCAAAGTTGTGAATGTTGACGTTTTGTGTGTGTGTGGCTGGGTGAATTTTATTTGTTACACTTTGTATGAGTTACAACCCAATTATATTTGTCAATTGAGTGTTTCAAGGGTTAAATGCCAGAACCTACAACCATTCTTCCTGGTGAAATGTCAAAAGGTATTATCACCAACAAAAATGGAGACTGACGATGCATTTAACTGGGAAGAATGATAGTACTGTTTTGGCATGTATGATATAATCTTCACATTTTATTGTCAGATAATAGATGTTGCTAAATACAACAGTTGACAGTCGTAGTGATGATTAAATGGTATCAGAATGGTAGAGTATTAACCACACAAAAAAGAAAGAAAAAAACATGTACTTCAGTTGACATTGATTAATTTAATATGCATTTTGATTATTATTTTTCATGATTGAATTTGGAAAGTGAAATGAACATTTTTACATACTATATCTAACTCGGTATCATTATGTGAAATGAACATTTTTGCATACTGTATCTAACTCGGTATCATTATGTGAAATGAACATTTTTGCATACTATATCTAACTCAGTATAATTATGTGAAATGAACATTTTTACATACTATATCTAACTCGGTATCATTATGTGAAATGAACATTTTTACATACTATATCTAACTCAGTATCATTATGTGAAATGAACATTTTTACATACTATATCTAACTCGGTATCATTAATGTGAAATGAACATTTTTACATACTATATCTAACTCGGTATCATTATGTGAAATGAACATTTTTGCATACAGTATCTAACTCCAGGCATGGTAATTTTCAGAGAAAAGTGAATGTAGAGATGCCGTTTTCCCCATTCTTTAGGCCCCCCAAAAAATTATGTCTGTTTCCGGTAACCTGTCCGAGCCTAGTTTTTGCTGCTGACCCTAATTTTTGTTGTTGACGAGTTTCCCAAAAAAATAAGCAATTTGAGCAGACGATGCAAGGGAAACAACCATTGCACTCTCACTCGGCGTAGTCAAGGACCGTTACTCGCGCAGACTTTCGTGATCAACATCCACCAACACAATACCGGGCGCAAGGCACGCGATTGCCATTTCTATGTCTAAATGCGATCATGCGGACGCAGTTGCTCGTTGAAATCGGTCGCCCGCTACTATGAGAGTGTATCTGCGACATTGAGCATGAACCACAAATTTCATTTTTTCCCGTAAAATTATGAAATATGAACGATTGGAGTACGGAAAAATGGTTCAAGTAAAGAGTGAAATTTGTCGTTCATGCTCAATGTCGCAAATACACACTCTCATAGTAGCGGGCGACCGATTTGAACGAGCGACGATTTTGACTGCAACAACATGTTTCAGCAAATAACGGCAAAAATCTTGCACTGTGAAGAAAGAAAAAAATTAATTTGAAAGCCTACCTACCTTAAAGGGGAATTACCCCCCTGGTCACCATCAAGGGCCCCTTCATTGCCCACACAATGAGACATCTCCTGAACCTCCATATTATTTTCAGAGAAAAATGCTTTTCCCCAGTACCATGCCTGAACTTGGTATAATTATGTGAAATGAACATTTTTGCATACTGTATCTAGTCAGAATTATGCAAGTTGTCATAACTTGAACAACATAGCCAACCAGATGTATCTTTACCTACTACTATTTTTCTGAAGAATTGCACATAAATTGGTACATATATGTGTGGCTTTAGGTTGACTTCAAGAAAGTACAGTTCAAGTTGTTCACATGTCAGCTGCTGCAAGGTTTCCCCCTCCCCCCCATTTTATTAAGAGCTGTAAAAAAGGTCCTTGGGACAAGGTGTGCTTATTTAAAAATAAAACATATATATATATATATAATATATATATATATATATATCGGTGAAAATCAAAAACCTTGTATCTCAATTTTGATAGTTTGGAGGAAAAAAAAACCTTAAATTAACTGCGTTGACCACAATTGATTAATTATGATGAATATGTTGTTCAAGACATTGCGAGTTTAGTCCTGCATTTTGTTAAAATTACTTTTAAAAAAAATATTTTAGACTTGAAAAGAACGAAGATAGGTTTCCAGTGGCTTTTATCATTGGATAGCAGTAGATCTGAATTTGGGACTTACAAGTTTTCTATTTTCACAACCTCATTTACCCCAGATAGAAAGTCGTTAGAGATACGAGCTTTTGGTGTAAGGTGACGGGGAAAAAGTAGAGAGCTGACTATGTATCTAACTTTAAAAAAAAATCAAAGAAATCGAGATACGAGGTTCTTGAATTTCACCGACGATATACTCGCTTTGCTCTTAATAAATAAAGGTCTCTGTGCATGTTAGCATGTTTCACTCTTTCCCCATGGCAACCCAGTGATATGCAAGTTATGATTGGCTGTCACTGTGTTGTCATGGGGAAAGAGTGGAAATTGTTAACATGTATTGAGACTTTCACCAAATATAACACTACTGTTATCCAATGATAAAAGCCACTGGAGCAAGCAAGGGCATTGTCACATGTTACCAGGTAATGGAAATTAACACCGTTGACTTTAATTAAAATGTATATATGTTTGTTTTCTCATGTCCCTATAGTCCCAAATCTGAAAACTTTTACAACTGTATCTGGCAGTAATATTTTACTGGGTACTCGTGACGATTCAATCAATAGGCTCAACACCTCACTATTGTTGAACATGTTGAAACCACCTTGTCCAGATGTAGTCGTATGGAAGAGCATTGCACTCTTGAACACTGTAACAAAGACTTGATCCGTGGCTGACTAAGCTTTCAAGATCAAAGTGCTGTAGGAGGCAGCAGTCCTTGTTCCACATGAAGCTCAAGACCAGCAATTGCAGAGAATGATCCAGTGTACTGTTGGCCCCAAGGAGTTTCAACCATAGTTAACTGTGCATAACTCTATTCAAAACCAGGATCTTCGTAAAGAATGTGGCATGCTGTTGATAAAGGATGGCGATACAAGGACACTTCTTCCCTGTGCCTGACAAATTGTTGGGTAAAGCAGTACAGCTGTCTGCCTGTAACCCCCCCATAGTCGGGCAAGATATTCTTTGTAGGCATCTCTCTCCAAGATGTCGGTCACCACAAAGGGTTAACTTGATGTTTGTGTTGATAAAAAGAAGTCATACTCCATCTAAGCATCACAAACATGACAGATGTGCATCACAACATGGGTGATGAATTGTGATCTAATTTGAAAAGGTTGCAACTTCAAAACACTGCTATAAAACCTAGCGTTCAACTTTTGACTGAGTAGATCTAAACTGCAATCGAATTGCCCACATACTCAACACTCACTAGGGATCACACATGAAAAGAGTTTGAAAGAGGACTAAAATTAAATTTTTAAAACATTATTCAAGAAATACAATATTTTATTTCCAAATAAACCCCCCTTCAAAAAGTTAACCTTTTCACCATCAGCCGTGTTTCACCCAAAATTTTCCGTCAAGCTTAACCTGGGTAGAGAAAAGTTCATCTGCAATACAGTATACCGTGAATCCACCCCAATGAATGAAACAAATAAGCCTTTACTTATTTCCAGAAATTGACATTAGGTTATCGAATAACTGATCCTAATTTCATGCAATTTTGTGACATGGGTAGTAAATCCTTGTGCAGAAATACGACATTGCTGGGGAATGGGTATAATTTTGTTGTCACTTTCACCGCCAAAGTTGCCGTTTACTATATAGTTCAACACCCATGTCACTAAAAGGCATCAAATCAAAGTCTAATAGGATGAACCTATGTTCTTAATTTTGGGAGATAAGGTTAGACCTTACTTTATATGTGTCATAGAGGAATCTCCAATATTGCAGATGCAATCTTTTCTCGACCCAATTAAGTTTGATGGAAATTTCTGGTTGAAAGGTAGCTGGCGCCGTAAGGGCTTAGTGTACTGTAGACTCGTTTGTCAGATGATAGGAATCTTCTATTTTTCAAAGCAGTATAAAAAGTTTATTGCCCATTTGTTTTAGCAGTGATCCCTAGCAAGTGTTGAAAAATATTGTTTAATTGAGCTTGAAGTTATTCTTCATATTGTAAAATAATTTATTTTAACTTAATTAGAATGGTGAATGACATTGTAGCTATTCAGCCTCTTCTACTTAATCTTATACTGAATTGCAAGTGTGATTGTGTCATGTGATGAACCCTACATAAGTTGATTAGAATGTTTTTGAGCAAAAGTGAAAAAAGGTAATAAACCACCCTAGATGTATCAAAGTTATGTTTAGGACATGTATATATATATTTAACCCTCTTGCAGTTGCATTCACATTTGTTACAGAAAAAATCTCTTCTAGTGTTCAGATACGTTCCCACAATTTTGAGAAAATCTGACTTTTGAAGCACAGTGTCGTAAAGAAACGTTGCTAACACTAAACTGGATAACATGAAATACTGGTTAACGCACAAACATTTGTTTGAACGGAGGAAACCTGTCTTTAGTATTACTTAATGCTTAACACAAATAATGTTAACTCACTCGGGACGAATGAGCCGGATTTGGCTCTTGAGAGTGTTCAAGAGGTTTTGATTTCTGGAGTGTAACCAGCTTTCAAGCGCCACGTTGTAACCTATTTTCAGTTTGCTTTGTCTTTGCCTCTCTTGAAATCAACCAATCATTGCAGACTTTACTTTCAGGTTTGGCTGGGGGTGGGGGGTGTCAAAGATCGGAATGTGAAATTGTCCTTTTCTATGTGTTAGGTGTTTTCGTCAATAGGAGACAAACAATGAAAGTATGGAATGATATTTTACGATCGTTTAGTGCATGGTGTTGCTAATATCTTCTAAAAAATATCAATGCCTAACTCTTCATTCATAACTAATTTTTGGTGAATATTTTCCGAACCTAATCAAATACCCAGTCCCCACGGAACAAGGGGAAGCAATTTGGCTAGTCCCGAGTGTGTTAACGCTCTTAAAAAATCTTGTCCCCTGAATTTCTCGTTAAGAATACTCCACTGTATTGCATCATTGCAAATGAGAAGCTTATTCATAGTGTGTGTTAAACAAGCCAGAACTTTGTATGTGACGGAAATGCCACCAGAGGGAGACAGTGAGGGCAAGCTGCGGATGGTTTGGGGCGGTTTGAATACACAAGGGCAACTTTGGCCGGCCGGTTTGGGCCGAATTGAATGCAAGAGGGTTAACTCATTCTGCCCTGTGCCAAATTGTCTGCAGCTGCCAGCGCCTGTACCCGACAAATTGTCAGGCAGAAACATCCCTTTTCTTTTACTATGAGTATCAGTCTAAAAACTAATATTAAATAAATTCAGCTTATTCTGAAGCTATTTCCGTCGAAATGATCGCTAAGCTCGTTGCACGATTTAAAGTCATTTGCAAGCATTTCATTGTCGTTTTTGTGTATTGAAACTAGTACCTCCTGCAGGTTGAGAGTGCAGCCCGCAATCGCCAGCACTCTGTTCTATGTCAGATTTCTACAGTCTGTATCTTGGATGTCAAAATCCAAATGACTAAAATCAAAACCAGCAAAGATGTTTTAATTAAATTCAATTTTTGTGTTTATTTGGAATTTTTGTTCCATCTTGAGAAAGCAAAAACAATGTAAGGATTCCATGATGTCTCATGCCGTGTGAGCAAATGTAAAATCTGTCATGTCGAAAAGCATTTTTGATTTACTTGGTATGGTTTTTATTTTTGTGAAGAACAAAACATAATGTGGTTATAAAAAAAAAAGTCTAAACGATTTTTGAAGCACCAACACCTTGCAAAGTGGTTTTCTCTCAGTGGTTATCTCATTTTATTCTTTTACATTTTCTCTTCCAAGTAACACCTAGTATGTAAACAATCATATTAAAAGGACTAGCACAAATATTTTTTTCATGACGGTAGCATCTGAGAATTATGACCTTAATCAGTGCAAGGAAGATTTTGATACATGCTTACTTGATTGAATGTGAAAGTGTTAATAAAATGAGATTTATAGAATTACAGTATAGGATTCCAAGAAGTCATATTTGAAATAACCTGTTCGGTGGGAAACCCGCCCATAAGCAAGCACATGCGAATAATTCAGAGGAAGTGGAAAAAAGTTACGAGGGATTAAAAATGTGTAAAGTATTTTTTGCAAACCTTGTTTCTCGCTCAACCTTTTCGTGTGCTGGTGTTTTGTATTTTTCAACCAATACCATGACTGAAAAGCGCGTTCAATGATACACACTACACCAATGGGGCTTTATACTACTTCTTCCAAAGTCGGAGTGTGGCTGTCCACGTGGCGGGGTTATAAAAAACGGTCACATGCATAATGTTCTCATCCATAGCTGGTGCATTTGTACCGTAGTGTTCAAGTGCTTTAGCGGTTGGGATGATCCCTGGAGTCTTTTAGCCAGGGTACAAAAACATTACTTGTCAATGTGTAAGGGTGATAATCTTATTATAATATTACTGAAATGAGCACACCACGATCAGGGGCAGAGAATTTTTAATGGCTATGCTGCCTTTTTGTGACGTGTAAGGGCAATTATTTACATAGGTGGCGCACATAGTTTAGTAGATGAATCGGGGGCAGAGATTTTTCAGTATAAAGCCCCATTGGTAGAGATTTGTTTCTGCTGGGTGAAAAAAGTGAATGCATTTGGTTTGAGTAACTCGCAACCTCATAAAAGTAGCTATAATCAACCAGGAATGAGGGGAACTCTTGGACCTCTTTGTTGTTTCAGTAAAAAAAGAATTCCTGTGGGATTACTCATTAGTCTAATATTCTTGTTCAAATAAAAACAAACCAGACTAACTAATTTGGTTTTGCAGTTAAATATTGCAATGTAGTCTTTACGTGATGCAGAACACGAGCACGTGAAAAGTGGAGAATATTCCTATGAGAATTGCAGGAATTGGGACTTGGCTGATTAGTCAATTGTGACGGTGAATGAGAAAGCCTACACAAGTCGCTCAGTGTGTTTTTGAGCGAAAGCGAAAGCAAAATAAATTATGCAAAACTAAAAGTATCTAATTTCTGTTTAGAGCATATTTCACTTTGTTTCTATGTATTCTACCAATCTCCAAAATATAAATACAATTTTAAGATTTGTTTATTAATAGTTTTTAAAAATCACATTGTACAAAGTAAATACTCTTCCATGTGAGATATTTGGAAATCTTGGATGTCAAACTTGAAACGACTAAATTTAAAACTAGTAAAGATAAAAAAAAAAAAAAAATTCTGTGCATTAATTGAAAATTAACTAAACTCCCAACTCCATCTTGTGAAAGCAAAACCTCAATTTATGCAAAAGTTCCATTGTGTCTGGTTTTCTTATACACCATCACAATAACATTCTTAAAATATACATTGGTTGAACCATTTTTCAAATCGCAACTAAAGCCTTTTTTTTTTTTACTACAATGAAAATGTGATCAGCAAAGTCCAGTTGCAATAATGAATATGCATAAAGCCTAACAAAGTGACTGGCTGGGTTTGGGTGTGTGTAAAACATTTGTTTTGAAAGTAACCGCAAGTTTCTTCTCATTAATCAACTTGCCATAAAGGATACCGATATCAATGTCTGCTGTCATTTATATAGAGGAGGATCTCATATTTTCTGACTTCTTGATGTAATAAAACATGGCAATGTGACAGTTAAAAACCCCACATTCAACCAATTTTGGGAGAGTTTCAACAGCTTTGCAAATAAAACGTATTTAATCTATGGTGTCTTTTCCACCCCGCTCTTCCCTGATAAGTTATAATGACCCCCCGTCCTCCCTGTGTTTTGACACCAAACAGGTGGACGAGAAAACGCGGACTTCGATGTACAAGCTGCGTCAGACGTGGAGCAAGGTGATCCCCAACAACAAGCTGTATGCGCTGGATGTGCGCGTGAGGAGGATCGACCCTGCCTGGCCTGTCACCGCCAAGCAGCCGGACCAGGGCAGCATCCACGTCAACCCCAAATTCTTAGTGAGTCAGGTAATCGAGCCACAGTCACTGCATTGTGTGCGGATTTCATTAGGAGATGGCTCAGGAAAAAGGAAATCGCGTAGCAATTTGCCTTGGAAAAGGAAAGTCGATAATTTCTGTATGTTATTTTCCCTTGATCTTTCTTTCCTTTTTCTAATGAATGGGGTTTTAAAGGGAAAGATTTCCAATTTTATAGGCTTTTCTTAACAAAAAATGCTTTTCACAATTATTTTATTTTGGATAGGGAGATGGTGTGTTGCGATTGTCTGTTTAAAGTTTCATCACATTTTTAGGGAGTTACAGTATTTGTGTTTGTGAATTAATGTTCACTAGCAATCGCCCCGTGGCAGTTAACTCCCGTGGCAGTTTTAACCTCATGGCAGTTTTAACCCCGTGGCAGCTATCTCCTCCCTACACCTACCCCCTCCCCACATTTACTTGCTTGGGGACTTATCTGCCACTCAGCGACACACTTGTTTGCTATTGTGGCTTTCAACAGACAGCCAGTCTCAAACACGCGAAAGTGAAACTTTCGGTTTTACATTTTCAAGAAGGCAGCATTTCACCTTCCAAGAAAATGGATCACAAATGTGTAAGGTCTTTCATTTCAGGGTGGGGGCACATCTTGACCTATCGCAGAAAGAGTGTTTCATAATCATTTTCACTTTGACCTCGCGCACGCAGAGAGAGAGAGAGAGAGTAGTACTTCTTCTTCGTCTTGTAAGTTCTTGTTCTTCGGTCGCTCAGGCATATTTCTGTCAATTACGAACGTAGATGCATCATGCTGCTGTTATGCGCCTAAGTAAGAATAATTAGGCCCAGCATGTCTGACATCGGGTAGAGGAAATCTTTTTGAAAGTATTTCTTGAAAAGGCAGGAGAATTTCTGTCAATTACAAACGTAGATGCATCATGCTGCTGTTATGCACCTAAGTAAGAATAATTAGGCCCAGCATGTCTGACTTCGGCTAGAGGAAATCTTTTTGAAAGTATTTCTTGAAAAAAGGCAGGAGAATGGACCGGAAAGGCAGAACGATAGTAGATAACAGCATGCAAAGGGTAAAGGCAGAATCAAAGAGACTAACAGATTAGAGGTAGTTATAAGCACATAACTTCCATTATTTGTACGGAAGACCTCCCAGTATCCCTAGGGGGGGGATGCTTGCTGCGTTCTACTCCCACCCCCACCCCCACACCCCAGTCAGTTTCTCTCTCTCTCTCTCACTCTCCACTGTCTGTATAAAAATAGCTGCAGCGCGCTCGCCACGGGGAGGCAAGCAAAGAGCCAAAGACATTGAAAAGAAAAGACTAACATCTGGTCCATTTTCCCTATATGAGTAGTGAGGACAGAAACACTGGTTGTGTCCCTTTTAAACATGTTTAAATTCCAATCTGAGTCTTTGCATAGCCGCCACTGTGAACTACCCCACTAACGATAACTGTATCAGCCAGGCTCGCCGTAACTCTTAAGTAGTCCATCTTCCCCTTTTAGAGTCTTTGGTTATGTGTCAAGTGTTGGTTGAAATTAGCGTCCTGCAAAATAAATCGGTTTATAGCGCGTGTTTATGAACGGATGGTGTTGAAATTTTGCACGACGATAGTCACTATCCCTGGTCACGCATGTTCCAAATCTCGAGTCAATGTCGGGTCTGGTTACGCCGCGGTTTGTGAAAACGTGAAGCGGCCTGTCGGCGCCCGCATCTACGGCATTTCTGAATCGATTTGCTTCCGGTTTGGCACAAGTCCCCGGCCCCGGTCATCTTCCTGCCAAATTCGAAGGCAATCGAACGAGAAATGCCGGAGATACGGGCGCCGAGAGGCCGGCGGATGCGCGTTTCGCGCATTTGCGAAACCGCGCAAATGATACGGCCGCCTCGGTTGCCGTTGCCATCGCCCCTGTGAGCCCCAATTTGAAGCGATTCGGTCGAAAAACGGCGGAGTTATAAGGCCCGTTTTGTGTTACAGACACACACACAGACACTTGGCTTATTACTATATGATGATGATGATTTGCTATAAAAAAAAATGGAACAATGGTATTGATGAAATAAGAGGTCTAGACTAAGGTTGAAACTTTAAGGTTTCAATTGTAAATCTTGTGGGGAACAAAATTGTTCTGAAAGATAATTGATTAGGTAGGGAAAGGTCTTGAAACGCTCTTGCTAAAGAATCTTGCCTCTGAGTTCTAGTAAATATTTAATCAAAATGTAATAATTGTTGTTTTCTTCTTTAAAATTTGTTTTCTTAACCTTTAGCACACTGCAGGCGTAAGGTCATGACTGATGTGGATGATCTGGTATACCTAGATCCAGTAAAGGATCTACCTATTGGGGCAATAGCAGCATTAAGAAATTTCAGTTAATTGAATTTTTATTGATTTGTTTCCTTGTCGCCTGCAGGCTCTAGCTTTTCTGTATTTTTGTTTACCAGCTTTAACACTCCTAAATTGATCATGAGGGCATGGGTAAAAGTAGTTCAGGGGTGCTCCTTTAATCAGGGTTTGAGAACCCGAGTCTGCAGGGTTGGTCATCTGGATCCATATCCAGTCTTATAAAATAAAACATTTCTGCCCAAATTGATGGCAGATTAAATAAAACGCTTGACATGCACGGAATGGGAAGATTCTGAGAATATTGAAACATTTCAGGATTCCATTAAGAGAATGTTTTACTTCTCACCCATGTAAGGGGTAGTTTGGGATATGCGAGAAGTCCCTATCCCCATCACAAAGGTCTCTGCTTTTTCGTCTGAAGGCAGTTTGAAGCATTATCGCAGAGCTTATTTTTCATTTTGAAAAGAGGACTTCAAGCAGTTTTTCTTGATGTACTTAACCCTTTCACCATCAGACCTATTTCAGCCAATAATGTCCATTAAATTTACCTGGATAGAGAACAAAATCCATCTGCAGTAATGGGGATTCTTCTGTGACATATATAAAATAAGGTCTACCCTTGCTTCCCAAAACTAAGACAATAGGGACTTTGGATAATAGACCCCAATTTGATGCCTTTTGGTGACATAGGTGTTAAATCACTGTGGTGCTAAAATGCGACTATGGCGGCGAAAGGGTTAAAAAAGAAACCAAACATCATCAGAAAAGCACCAAGGTCAAAACGCTAACCCTGGCTGCGCTGCTGCCTTTTCAGGCCCAGACCAGCAAGGTGCCGGCGGCCAGTAGTTCCGGGGAGAACAGCCCCACGTGGTCCAGCTCCCCGCAGAGCACAGAGCTGCCCGCAGCAGTGGTCAGTGACAGCACAGCCAAGGAGATGCAGGAGAAACAGGAGGAGCTCAAACGACTCAAGCTGGAGCTGGAGCTGGCCGAAACCCGCGCCAAGCTGGAGCAGGAGAAGAGAAAAGTCAGTTTACGGTCGCTGACAAATAAACTTGCTTTTGCTCCTCCTATGCGTGTGTGCATGAAAGTTTTGAAAGAAGTGGCTATGGAAGAATTGTTGTCAACTGTTAATCTTTTTTTTTTACAAATTAAGCATGCACTTTTTGTCATGTTATAATTTCACCGAACTAGTGCACATTCTCTGCAGATTCTAGAGAAGAAAACAGAGGCTTCAGAAACAATCCGAATTACGTGTGCACATGTTTACAAACCATCTTGATCATATAAGAATTGCACACATACAAGCCAAAAGCATAAAGGTGCAAAGTTACCAAAAAACCTCATGTTGCATTCAAAGTCTCAAATGCATTAATTATGAACGTGTCTGCACAAGTAGTTTGACAGATGAGTAAATACACTTCTTGCACAGATTGCAAACATGCATACACACTCAAAACTCGCGTGTGTTTTGCATGAACGCAAAGTCACGCACACGCTTATGGGGGAGAGTGCACATGCATGCATTAATCTACAGACCTAAAAACTCAAAATTACATGGGCTGGATATGCCTGAAATCTGAATTCAAGGAATGCATGCATGCACACGCATGATTTACAGCAACACACTTCATCCTTGAGTATTTGCATGCATTCTGGAACCATTTTTATCAATCATACATTCCACATTTAAGTGTAAACTACAAAAATACTAAATCAAAGTCACAGAAATGTCCTGTATGGCTTTGCCGAGAGACGTAAAACTTTAACTTCACTTATAAAAACTGTTTATAACTCGCAACACAATTTACACGCATAGCTGAAACATGGAAGACCACATGATGAGTGCATTACTGTACAAGAAGTCTTTTTCAAATGTTACTACAGGGGGCGCAAAGAGGCGTAGGCAAAAAGCATCAATAAACTACATAAATAATGAGAGATTTAAATGTATGGTTCATGAAAGACTTGCTTCATTGATTAAGAGCCATGAATTCCAAATACAAAATGTATGGGGTCATGATAGGCCAGCGAATATTTTCAGATAGAGATAGTAACACTCGATTATTAATTAACCACAAAACATAAATCAAGCTAAAACATCCTGTCATTTGAAAGATTGGTAAATGCATGAAACGGCTCTATTTCACAATGATCTCAGTTTCAATCACAACTCGGTGAATGCCTTGGTGGGTTCGGTGAATGCCTTGGTGGGTTCTTATCAAATCCCTACAGGAATGGCATGTGCTTGGCAGAGCTGTTGGTCAGATGTGGTGGTTCTCTCGAGGAGAGATTTGCACTGATTCCAACACATAGCCTAATTGTAATCGGTATGGAACTTAAATGGTGGTGTTGATGAGAACAATCTCCAATGAAGTGAACTGAAATAACTGCAGCTGTGCGGTCTCTCTTCTAGCAGACTGCCTCTTCATTGACCAAACATTGATTGCTCCCAGATCCCTGTTGACTGCTAATTTTGAAGATGCAGCTGGATAAGCCAGGGTGATTGGAGCTTGAATAGGTTGTATAGTGCCACTATGAGTTCTATAATAGTTTTACTGAAAGATGCAATATTGAACAAACGGAAAAAAAGAGTAGAAGTGAAAAAATATTTTAAATAGATTTAATTTTTAATTCAATCGCTACGCCTGACCATTGCATCTGATGAAATCAAATCTTGTGATCATTAATCAGAGAAACTTGACTCGTGCTCACCTGCTCGTCTAGGCAAGTCACATGCTTAGTTGCCTGGCCGGCTGGCTGTCTCTCTGCCATAAAAATGTGGTTAAAGATATACCCAACTTCTGCATAGGGAGTAAGTTTAGATGGCTTGTGTTTTTATCTTCTCTGGAGCTTTGTTCAAGATGTACCCAACTTCTGCACAGGGAGTAAGTTTACATGGCTTGTGTTTTTATCTTCTCTGCAGCTGGAGCAGAAGCAGCAGCGCTCTCTCCCTGACACACAGACCCCTAGATCCACAGCCCCTGACCTGGCCTCCCTACCCCCCGCCAGACAGCCCCCCATCACCCAGCCCTCCGCCACCCTCCCCGCCCCCTCCCGCCCTAGGGACCCCCGCCTAGCCAGAGACCCCCGCCTGGCCAGCAGCGTTGCCAGCAGGGACCCCCGGCGACGAAACAACCCCCCTGTAGCTCCCATCACGCCTGCCCCTTCCCCCGCCAATCTGCCTCTCCCTCCCGACACTGGGCTCACCAGCAAACCACATTCTGTTTCCACAAGCAAAGCTGCCATCTTGCCACAGGCCATTGGCTTTCAGTCCGGTAAATCGCACCCGTCTGCCGCTAGCAAGACTCTGAATTCTAAGCCTCCAGTGTTCCCCCGGACCCACCAGCCTGTGACTGTGGCCCCTTTCATTCCTGTGGCGGATGTCCCCAAATCTGAGGCGCCTAAAGTGAACCTGAACACTCTGACACAGTGGTTCAGCAATGCAGGAAAGACTCGGCTGCCAAATCCGTCATCTGTGCCTGTTGCTCCACCCGCAGCTGAGCCTACAGTTGTGGCTGAACCTCCCCTTTCCTCCGAGCCTTCAAGTGCTGATGAAAGCCCGCTGGGAAATATTCCCCTCCCCAAGTCTTCTGAAAGCTCCAATTTCCCCAAAGAGAAATCGACTAAGCCAAGCAAAGGAGGCAAAAAGGGTGCTCAGAAGAAAGAGCTGAAACCTGTGACACCGGCAGAAGAAAAGTTGGCTGCTCCCACCAAGTTCAAAATCAACACAGTTGAAATCACAGAGCCTCAGGTGCCTTCAGAAAAAATACAGCAAGCGGCAAAGAAACGATTCCCTGTCAGAGGGTCGGAGAAGGGTAGTTTACGAAGATCAGCATCGCCAACCACCAACCGCAGATCCGCTTCTCCGGCTCCCAAACGCAAATCATTATCGCCACCTCCCAGACGCAAAATCGACGATGTGAAGGCCGACGACAAAAACAGCGACTCTGATGAGGTCAGGGGGAGCCGGGGTTCGTCCCGCGACAAGAAGTCCAGCAGAGGGCGATCCCGCCGATCCTACAACTCTCCAGAGCGGCGCAGCTCCAAGGAGTCTGAGCGAGCTCGGTCCAACGAAGACCACCACCGCAGCAGCAAGGAGCGGCGCTCCAGCAAGGACAAGGACTACCACAGAGACCGGAGGGATGACTGGTCCCGGCCCTCCACTCGGCGAGGGGCGTCCTACCACGGCAGGGGGGCCAGAACGAGGGGGTCCCGCTATCGCCGCTACTCCCCTTCACTCTCCAGATCCCAGACACGGTCACGGTCCCGCTCTCCTGCCAAGCACAATGACCGAGAGAGAGAGGACAAGATGGAGACTGAAGTTCACACCACCACACCATCCACTTCCCAAAGCGACGTCGCCTCCTATTCCCCGCTCAGTGACGCTCCTTTGCCTTCTAATCAGGGTGATGCTGAGGTGTTAAGCTACACTCCCACACCCACCTCCAGCCTGATGGAAATTTCCGATTCCTCTGTAAAGACAACGGACCTTCCCCAGACCTCTGAGGAAACGCCATGCAAAGAGGACCAGCCTCATCCCTCCACCCTTCCCCAGAAAGAAGAGGAGCCCCAGGATGTGGATGAGCGGCCCAAGCTGAAGCGACCCAGCCCTGAGGATGGAGGTAGTGGGGATGCGGCAGGGGAAGAGGCCGGGCCGAAGTCCAAGAAACTCCGCCAGTCCCCGTCGGAAGAATCGGCTGACACCTCTGCCGCTGAAACATCCCAGCCGGAGACATTAGTCGCTGAAACCGACTCCAAGGAAGACTTGGGGTGAGTAGTTTTCTATTGTTTTTTGTTTTGTTTTTAATTGTTTGAAAGCTTACAACAAAGGCCAACCTTTTAGCATTTTACAGTCTTTAAATTTAGCTTAAGAGTGCCAATATGAGTGGTTCCTAAACTGTATGACTTGATACTTAAATGATAATGTGTGAAACATTTTTTATTTTATTGTGATTTAAAAAAATAATTCGTACTTAAGTTTTTAGTTTCATGTCATTGAAACTAAGTTTGAGATCCCTTTTCAAAAAAGAATTTGAAACGTAATCTGAAATCCACATGACATACCGACTCCTGAAATCCATGTGCTGTGTTTCAGGGACATGTTCAGTGGGGAGGACATCGACTACCGGCAGCAGGGCTTGCCCCCAAACCCTGCCTCCACCATGGCCCTGCAGAGCCCCGCCCAGCAGCGCTGGTCCAAGTTCAAGGAGAGCCACCCCAACGACTTTGCCATGGAGATAGAGCGCAGAAAATCGTCCGACGAAGTCCGACGCGCCTCGCTGGCAGCCGCTGGAGTGAGCGGTCCCCGCCATGAAAACTTCCACCGCGTGCTCCAAGACGTGGATTTCCGCAGAAGAGACGGGGGTCCGCCTTCAACCGTTGTGAACCAGGAGGGTTCGGGTGACGCCAAGGAGGAGTCTGCCCAGCAGGTGCTGAGGGAGAACCAGGAGGAGATCCTGCAGCAGGCCCAGAAGCAGATGGAGGAGGGACTGATGACGCACGATGAGCACCAGAACCTGCTGCGGCAGCTGGACAAGTGCTACGACCACCAGCGCCGTCCCAGGAGGGAGGATCCCCGCCTCAGACCGCGCTACCCGGAGGACCCCAGAGATGTGGACCACCGCCAGCACCCTGCAGACAGGGACTTCAGGAACAGGGGGCCAGGCCCCAGACAGCCAGAGGGGGAAGGACTGGGGCCTTTCCCTCCCCACAGGGACGAAAGGGATATGGACTTCCGCAGGTACGGCAAACCGGAAGAGGCGCAGCCCATGGTCAGCCCCAAGGCGAATTTTGAGGGCCCCAGTGGCAGTCCCATGGCTGACTTTGACGCCAGAGGAAGTCCCAGAGAAGACTTTGACGCTCGCTTTGGCCCCAGGCCTAGACCCAGGCGTGGACATCCTCGGGATGGACCCAGAGATTTTGATGGCAGGAAAGGGCCCAGACCCTTGGAAGGACCAGGACCGGGACCTGCCAAGAAGCCTTTGCTGGGCCACGCGCCCGGTGTGCCCCTGGATCGACCCCCGATGGGAGACAATTCGCCGAGGGAAGACTTTGATGAGAGAGACCCTCGCTGGCGAGGCAGGCCGGGGCCAGAGGACATGAACGAAGACCTGCCCAGAAAGTACGGCAAGAAAAGAACCCCTGAAGACTTTTTTGACGGCAGAGCTGCCGGGCCAAGAGACTTTGATCGCCTGGGGCCTCCCCAGGAGTTCATGCGCAGAGGTCCCCAGGACTTTGACCATCGACAGGACCCGAGAAACTTTGAGGGACATGGTCCCAGAGACTTTGACGCCCGTCAGGATATGGATGAAAGGGAAGGGCATGAAGAGTATGTGCCTCAAGGAAGACCACTGGGGCCTCCCCCAAGACAAGGACAGCCGGAAGAATACGACCCAGAAGACTTTGACGAAAGAGATTTCAGGCCGCGGGACCAACGCGGCAGACCGCAGAGAGGGCCCCCCAGAAAGTTTGATCAATATGGAGACGACCACCCGCCAGACTATGAAGGCAAGTCGCCCAGAGACTTTGACGGCCGAGGCTTTGGCAGAGAGGGCGAGGAGAAGTTTCCTGACAAAGACATGAGAGGCCCTCCCAGGCCGACAAGAGAGGACCGAGGGCCCAGAGACCACGACGTGCGCTTCCCTCCCAGAGGCCCAGGAGACTATGAAGGGTCTGGATCCCCGGGAGACTTTGAGGGTCCGCGAAGAGACAGAGACCGGCCCAGGGGCCCTACTCCCCCTCTACACCCAGGGCACCCCGTCAGACCAGGCCCCCCAGGCCCCAGAATGGACGGACCACGACCCAGGATGGACGGGCCTCGCCCCAGGATGGACGGCCCCAGGTTGCCCGTTGAAGGTCCAGGGCCGCGCCCCATGGCTCCCCTGGTGATTGAGCCGCCGGTGCTGAACAGCCCCGAGCAGGGAGACGCACAGAACAGGATCGTGCCGGGCAGCCCCATGGACGACCCCCGCTGGTCCTGCATGAAGGGGCTGCTGGGCAAGGAGGTGCCGGAGGAGGTGGTCATCGACGGCAAGCCCTACGAGGTCAAGAGGGATGTGCGGCGTGTGGTGAAGCTCTACGGCCAGGACTACGAGATCTATGCAGACTCCGTGGCCCGCGGCATCCGCCTGAACGGGCGCCTGGTGTACAAGTTCGGGGAGCCCAAGAAGTCGGTGGATCTGGGGCAGCGCAAGCTGGAGGTGTTCTACCACGGCCTGCCCCTGGATGTGTGGATCGACGGCCAGCACCACCGCGTGCGCATCGACGCCCCGCCCCTCTCCATGAACTTTGACGACACCATCTTCGGCTTCCAGGTGGACGGCTCCGACAAGATGATCCTGGTCGACCGCCTGGAGAAAGGGGTGTTCGGGGGCCCTCCCCGCCCCCTGATGCTCAACAACGTACCGCACGAGATCGCCTTTGAGCCCCTGGCCAGGAAGATCCTCATCGACAAGCAGTCGTGTGAGCTGAAGCTGGACCGCAAGATCCCGCTGATCGTCTGCAACGGCAAGCCGCACGGCATCCGCTTTGAGGGGGGTCCCCGCAACATGATCATCGACGACGTGGCCTACCTCGTGCCCATGGACCGCGCCGTCAAGGCCAAGATAGGCAACAGGCCCCACGTGCTGGCCTTCGGCGGCCCCGCCCACGAGATTATCATCGATGGCAAGTGGTTCGAGGTCAAGTTCAACAACGTGCCCAAGACCATCACCATCGGCAACCGCAAGCACACGGTTCGCCTTGAGCCCCCGATCCCTCGGGTGAAGATCCTGAGCGAGATCACCCACGACCTGGACAACGCTGACTTCTTGCTGGGCAACACCATGCCCAGGCAGTTCCCCGGTGGGCCTCAGGCTGCGCAGGGCATGCCTCCCAAAGGACCTCCCCTCACCCGCCCCCCTCTCCCTCCTCCAGGCCGGCGTGCCGCTGGTCCCGGAATCTTAGGCCCCAAACCGGAATCGGGCGTAGAGCCAGCCGTCAAACCGGACATCAAGCAGGAGGTGAAGATCGAGGTGGGTGTCAAGCCCCCTGGCAGCCCCCCTGTTGTCCAGGGAGAGAAGGTGGCACCACCGCCACAGCCTCAGATTATGCCTGGTCCCCAACAACCCCAACCTCAGCCTAATCTACCATCTCAGCTTGGACCTCAGATGGGTCCTCAAATGGGACATCAACCTCAAATGGGACCTCAGCCTCAAATGGGACCTCAGCCTCAAATGGGACCTCAGCCTCAAATGGGACCCCAGCCTAATCCGGGCCTTGGTCCGGGGAGAATGCCCATGCCCAACCAGCCTGGAATGCAGCAGATGCCAGGCATGGGCTTCCAGCGCATGGGAGGACCCGGTCCCATGCCGCGTGGTCCCATGATGATGGGCCCCGGCGGTCAGCCCAACCTGAACCAGCTGATGATGGCCATGTCGGGCATGTCCGGGGTGATGAACATGCCCAACAGCATGCCCCAGGTGCTGCCCGGGATGCCCAACCCCCTGATGATGCAGGGCCTGCAGCGCATGCTGGGATCCACACAGTGTGAGTGCCTGGTTGTCTCCTTTTTGTGTGTGTTCTTGAAAGAAAGTCATGTTCTTTTCCTTGTCAGTGTAAGAAAGGGTTATAATTTAAATTAATTATTAGTGGGAACACATACAATCATGCATTGATGCAAAGAAGGTACATGTACTGTTTTTCTTTACCTTATGAATGTGCAATACAAAGAGAACCCACTTTCAATATCATCAGCAGGAGAATGGACCGGAAAGACAGAAAGATAGTAGATGACAGTAAGCAAAGGGAAAAGGCAGAGTCAACGAGATTGCCAAATTAGAGGAAGTTACAAGCACAGAAGGTGGGGAAACTATTTATACAAAAGACCGCCCGGGGGGGTGGGGGGTGCTTTGATTTTACTTAGGAAGATATAGGTTTTTTTAATGCGTGTTGGATTGATGCAATCTTACTTTTGAGGGTAGATTTAACAAAGTGTTTTATGTAGACTCTTTATGTTTCAACTTCCCAGTGGCGGCAGCGGGCAT
Organism: Phymorhynchus buccinoides; assembly: GCA_017654935.2. Classification (NCBI taxonomy): domain Eukaryota; kingdom Metazoa; phylum Mollusca; class Gastropoda; order Neogastropoda; family Raphitomidae; genus Phymorhynchus; species Phymorhynchus buccinoides. The sequence goes on from CM065691.1 coordinate 52,845,314, forward strand.
GAACCCGGCCCAGGCGTTTGCGGGCATGACCCCCCAGGCTCTGCAGCAGCTGATGGGTGCCCCGGGCATTCAGCAGGCCATGCAGCAGCAGCAGCAGCAGCAGCAGCAGCACCACCACCACCAGCGACCCTCACTACCCTCCATGCCGGGAGGCCCCCCAATGATGCCGCCCCACATGTCCCAGCCCATGGCGCCCCCCACCGTCCTGACCACGGCCACACCTCCCATCCACCACCATCCGCAGATCTCTCAGCCTGCGGTCCAGCCGGTGAACTCCGCTCCTGTTAGAACCCCGGCTCCTCCTGTCCCGACTCTGGCACCCGCCTCGTCCACCCCTACTACTACTACTACATCCGCAACGCCAGCACCTGCCAATACAGCCGCGCCCGCTACGACCGCCACCACCTCCTCGGCTGTGCCTGCCGCTGGTGGTGGTGCTGTTCCAGACGTGAACGCGTTGCTACAGAAACTGCTGGCGGCAGGAATCATCGGAAATCCTGCTGATCCCAAGAAGGAGGACAAGCCCGCTTCTGCTGCTGCCCAGCCCACCCCCACCCCCACCACCGCTGCTCCCGCGAAACCGCAGGACCAAGTTCCTCAGCCTGCCACTGTGCCCGTTAACAAACCTAAGGTGGGGATTAGTAAAGGTTTTTCTCTTTCATTTTCTTTTTTTTAGGGGGGGGGTGTTGACTTGTCCTTAGCCCAGAGTTATGACAGTAACAGACCTGTTTACTCTACTCTTTTCGAGTAGCATTCTACTCATTTTAGACCTTTACTACTCTTCAAAATTAATGATAATGCTCTTTAATTCTTGATTGCTACTCATTTTCAGTGAACAGTGTTGATGGTTTTAATGAATAAAACTACTCATTTCACACCATAACTACTCATTTCAGCTATCCAGACTACTCAAGACTTGTGTAGGGGGTAACCAGTTCTGCAGTAAGCGTAAGCCAGTGGGTTCTTTAAAAAAGAACAAAATGGTGGCATGGTGATGAGATATTGAAAGGAATGTCCTATCCAGAAGTGATGTTCGTGCGGGCCAGCTCTATTTAAATTGTAAAAAGTAAACTTTAAATTTTAGGTAACCCTTGTGGTTTTTGCTTTTGAGTGAATTCATGTGGTGGGGATGTTTTGTGTGGAATGTTTGCTTACGCTTATCACGGTATCGGCTGAAGGAATAATGCGGTTTTAAAATAACTTGACTGTTATACTTATAGTGGTATAATATTCATAAATAAGTCTTTTAATGATTTATTCTTCTTTTTCGATCGCTCAGACAGTTTCCTGTCAATTATGAGCGCAGATGAGTCATGCTGCCATTATGTGCCTAATTAAGAAATAGGCCCAACAAGTCCGACTTTGGCTGGAGGAAATCTTTTTGAAAGTGTTTCTTGAAAAAGGAAGGAGAATGGTCCGTTAAGACAGAAAGATAGTAAACGACAGTAAGCAAAGGGAAAAGGCTGAGTCAAAGAGAGTGACAGATTATAAGAAGTTACAAGCACAGAACTTCTAGAAGGTGGGGGAACTATTTATACAAAAGGACACCACCCCCACCCCACCCCCCCCCCGGTGTCCCCATGGGGGGAGAATGATTTATTATTACAGAGATTATTTCTCTACTGTCATTTGCAATAAGCTGTCAGTATCCAATAACATATATTTATCCATACAAAGACTTATATTCTGATATAATAAAGGTATGAACTGTAATAAGACTGTTGTATTAAATAAAGTAACCTTCCTTCCCATTCATATTCTTAATAATGTTCCTTGTGTGATTTTTTTCAGGTTCAGAAGAGAGAGATTCCCATTGAACGTCCACCAGATTTATCAGGCTTCGTGCCTCTGAAAATGAAAAAGTAAGTGTTTCATTCACATTTTCTTTCTTTTTTTGTGTGTTCCCTTTTAGTCATTCATTGGCTGTTGAAGTATGATTATTTACTTTTGTTTTTCTCTTATTGAGAAAGGTCTAATAATCAATGGTCTGTATGTAGTAAATAGGTACAAGGATAATTGTGATTGATGTAAATGCTGTCAGGTGTTCTGCTCTGTCTTTCACACTTTTTTTGTCTGTCTCTCCCTGTGTCTCGTTCTCTCTCATCTCTGTTTGCTGGCCCTCTGTTAAAAAAGGACTAGGGGGTGTGGTGGGGGGACGCTTACGTGACAGGAGATTGAGTGATGAAGAAAGAAGAAGAATGTTTAAAGTTGCGCTGTTGATTCCAGGCTGTACAGCGGTGTGGTGCATGACCTGTACCAGGGCATACAGTGCTCGTCCTGCGGCTGTCGCTTCCTCATGGAGGAGATGGAGCAGTACCGCCAGCATCTCGACTGGCACTTCAGGCTCAACAAGAGGGAGAAGGAGGCTGCCAAGATCGCCAGCCATCGAAAGTGGTTCTACGAGCTCAACGTGAGTCTGGCTGACCACAGATAGTATCCTAATTGGGCATTTGCCGCGTGCCGGCGACCTTGAATTTCACAGAGTTGAATTTAGAAAGTTGAATTAGAAAGTTCAGCGTAAGTCGGGCAGAACAAGTGCGGGCAAATTAGTAGTCTAGTATAGAGAACGAACACTCGTGGCAAATGCCCTATTGGGAGTAGATAGGTTGGAACTTGACAATGCTTGTCTGACATCGATCAGTACCTGGGAAATAAATGGGTAAGGTCTAGTACACAATACATCCGGATTTTCCGCGCAGAAATAATCAATAAGAAGGGAAAAAAGATACGGATTAGGGGAAATTCGGACACGTGCACTTATTTTATACTTATTTCTTATTCTTATTGATTACCGCGCAGAAAATCCGGATGTACTGTGTACCAGGCCTTAGAGCAAAGGAAACCTCAGCCACCACAAGTGGCAAAGTAAGTCACAGGGGGAAAAACGAGAATTTTGGTGAAAGGTTCGAGTGAGATGGAAAGTGAAAGAAGAAGACAAAGTTCTTGTTTGAACAAGTTGTGAGGAACGGAATGCTCCAGAGGTGAACCAGCTTAAATGAGTGGAGGTCGAAGAGTGAACAAAGATTGCCTGGACTCAGTAGTTAAGCACGGTATGAAAATGTCTGAAGTCATAGTTACTTAGTAACAGAATGAGAAAAAGGGGGAGAAGTTGAAAGTGGAGATATTAAGTCATAGGAAAAACGATAGTATGGTTTGACTAACACCAGTGACAAGGAATAGGTATGGGGATATTTTGTGTATAAAGGCAATTTAGAAGGGTTTTGTTTTTGTTTTTAATGTTACTGCTATCTTGCAGTTTTCCAGTATCAGAAACAACTTCTGCTGCAGTTTATTTTGAATTGCAAAGATGACATTGTGTCGTTATCATAATGACAGCGCTTTCACTTCCTAAATGTCATGTGGTTTTCTCTTCTCTTTACAGGATTGGATTCTCTTTCAAGAAGTGGACGAGTCAGAAGAGACCAGTGAGTGCCATTTTTATTGGAGTCAAGCCACATCTTTGTGGAATGCACTTTTATTTCTTAAACATACTGTTTTGTTTTTGCTCTTTTTAAAAAAATAGTGTGTGAGTTGAAACCTTATAACTTTCACGGTGGTCGAAAAGGTAGCTTTGAATTGATAAAACATTGTTTATCACATCTAGCCGGGAAATGCAGCATTGGTTTATAATCGGCTACAGGAGGATAGTCGAAATATTTTTTGTTCTTTATACTAATTATAGATTGATCAGTTCTTTTTAATTTCCGTATTTTATTAACTATGACTTGTATAATGCGATTTTAATCCCCCCCCCGACTGAGATACCCTGTGCCTTAATGTGAGTGACAGTTTATAATAAGAAGATAAAGTGACAAATCTTAATTTGGGAGGGGTGGGGGCTTATAATCAGGTGCGCTTTATAGGCCGTAAAATGCAGTAATCTTTTTTTGTTTTATTTTTCTTCCGATTGTGGAATGTAACAATAGCCAGTTTTTATGTCAAGATGTTATTGTTGTTGGATGAGGTACCCAATAACAAATTTTTTTCCAAAATGTGTTGTTGACTTGATACATATATCAGGCATGGGAATGATGAATTGTGCACTTTTTGGGTAATCTAAGCCTTAAAAACAGCATTACAAACCGAATTCATGTATTTAGTTCATTTTGCATTTATTCGTAAGAAGTAACTGAATTGGTTTCTTTTTTAATCAAAAAATGTCCTCTTGGGCCATCCAAAAAGCTGAAATTTGCTTCAAGGCTGAACATTCCCATGCCTGATAATATGCCATCAGCACAGGAAAATTTCATTCACCCTTTTTCTTGGTTTCCCATAAATAAGAGGTTATTGTTTCTCCCACTTCCCTTATTAATATATATAATATATATTTTTTTTAGTTTTGATTTGTTGACTGATCAATCTAATTGCAGACATAATGATAATTCAGTTACTGTAGATTTTAAACCCTCGTACTTTGTCTATTGTAGAGGTCAGCTCTGTGTTTGAGCAAGAGAAGCTGGAGAAGGGTGAGGGGGGACCGAACCTGTTCCCCATCACGGTGCCCGAAGGGGTGGAGATCATCTATAACCCGCCCGCCTCCGGCAACGAAGCCGAAGACGTAAGTGGGGCTCTGCTGCCCATTTATCTGCTTTCATACAACAAAGTTTTGTCTTTACGATGAAGATTAGACAAACCAAGACACCCGTCGTAGGAACTGAGACATTTAGGATTGCTAAAAATGGTTAAGACTACTTGTGTAACAAGTGTAAGGAGTGCTAATGGATTTAAATTTGGTATCTTATGCCAATTTCCACAATATTCTTTAGCTGTATGTCTTGTGTTTGTATTTCCTAAACTGTTGTCAAACATGTTGTGCTTGGCAAATAACCATATAACTAATAACCTTGGATGTATAGAATGTTATATCTAGTCAATGTGCTGTGTTTGTATTGGTATATTATTAGGTTAACCCCTCCATTATTATTTAATATTAATAGCAGTGACCAGTGTTGATTCTAGAGCGCGGTCTTGCAGGATTCCCACATTTTTTCTGATTTGAACGCATAAAATCGCGAACGATTCGGCCCAATTCGCGCAAAAAAATCAAGCGAACGCGCTTTACTTTAGCTAGCGTGGAATCACGGCTGCTGTGTTTATAGTCTTCTCAATACTGAGTTACCGAGCATCCTTTCTGCCAACACTTTTGATTGGCCGAATACTTTGGCTCTGTCCAATAACACAAATTGTCAGTCCGCATTGTCATTTCCGGTACAACTACCGGCCAAATTTTCTTCAAAGCTCGACAGCCATTGTTGTAAGGCGCTGTGAGCATAGAAAACAAAGCAGACTTGTTTGGTTTCATGGCCTGTCAACGAAGAATGCTTGCACAACCATCGAAAAACGCTATGGGTCAAAAAATGAAGAAGAAGAAACAGCACTCGCGACTGGCCGATTACGCGGTCACGGATGTGTCAACCAAATCGGAACTGTGCCTTGCAAAACGAGCTGGACACAATGCCAACAACTCTTTCGAAAGGGTTGGTTGTGTTTAAAGGAAGAGGACGGTGGCATCCACGATTAGAGCCATGATATGGTTGCTGAATCGGTGAAAGTCACAAGACATAGAACATAGTGCTCTGTCTCTCTCTCTCTCTCTCTCTCTCTCTCTCTCTCTCTCTCTCTCTCTCTCTCTCTCTCTCTCTCTGTTTCTCTTTCTCTCATTTTTTAACAATTCTTTTGACCCTTCTTTCTCCCAGTTGCATCCCTCTTTCCTCATTTTAGGTGCCTTTATAAATTATAGCTACTGTCAATTTATTAGCAATCTTTTGTTTCCTTGTCCCACCACACACTCTCTCTCCTGCCCCCCCCCCCCCCCCCCCCCCCCCCCCCCCCCCCCCCCCCTGCATTATACAACACACACACACACACACACACATACTGTACTCCCTTTTGCCCTGCTCCTTTTTCTAAAATCCTAGAATCAACACTGAGTGACAGTGCAGTACTGTGGCGTGCTCCGGCTGAGTGGGGACTCCTTCAAGAACTACTGAATGTATTGTGTTTCTATTGGTAATGATCTGTGTGTGGGGACCCCTTTGAGAACTACTGAATGTATTGTGTTTCTATTGGTAATGATCTGTGTTGCAGCTGTGCGCGGTGTGTGGGGACCCCTTCGAGAACTACTGAATGTATTGTGTTTCTATTGGTAATGATCTGTGTTGCAGCTGTGCACGGTGTGTGGTGACCCCTTTGAGAACTACTGAATGTATTGTGTTTCTATTGGTAATGATCTGTGTTGGCGTGGTGTGTGGGGACCCCTTCGGGAACTACTGAATGTATTGTGTTTCTATTGGTAATGATCTGTGTTGCAGCTGTGCGCGTTGTGTGGGGACCCCTTTGCGAACTGCTGAATGTATTGTGTTTCTATTGGTAATGATCTGTGTTGCGGTGTGTGGGGACCCCTTCGGGAACTACTGAATGTATTGTGTTTCTATTGGTAATGATCTGTGTTGCAGCTGTGGGCAGTGTGTGGGGACCCCTTTGAGAACTGCTGAATGTATTGTTTCTATTGGTAATGATCTGTGTTGCAGCTGTGCGCAGTGTGTGGGGACCCCTTTGAGAACTACTAAATGTATTGTGTTTCTATTGGTAATGATCTGTGTTGCAGCTGTGCACAGTGTGTGGTGACCCCTTTGAGAACTACTGAATGTATTGTGTTTCTATTGGTAATGATCTGTGTTGGCGCGGTGTGTGGGGACCCCTTTGAGAACTGCTGAATGTATTGTGTTTCTATTGGTAATGATCTGTGTTGCAGCTGTGCGCGGTGTGTGGGGACCCCTTTGAGAACTACTGGGACGAGGAGGCCGAGGAGTGGCACTTGCAAGGAGCCGCCTCCATCTCTGGAAAGGTGAGCACGTCGGGGATGTCGTGGGCTTGCTGTTCTCCCAGTTCTGTAACAAGAGCCCGCGCATTTCTTCGTTTCTTTCTACAGTGTCTTGTCTGCATAAATGAAAATGTTTTCCACCCTCCAAAGCTTACGCTAGTGAAGCAACTTATTTATAGTTACAATTTTCGTGAATGTTTGTGATCTTAGTTTTAATGAAATGCCCTCGTATTCTTGACGAAACTACTTTTATAAGTGATCTATTAAATTCCGGACTAGATTTTGTTTATCAAATAAGAGACCCTGATGATGCAGTTGATTACTGGACCCGTACGTTTATTTCTGTATACGATAAACATGCCCCTTTTAAAAAGAAAAGAGTAAAACATTCTATTAAACCACCTTGGATAACAAAAGAAATTGATGATGAAAGATATAAAAGAGAAAGTTTACTGTTGTCCAAGGATAAGGAAAAATTGCAGCAACAAACAAACAAAGTAAACTCAATGAAACGCAAAGCAAAAACAAAATATTTTCAAAATTTAATTTGTTCATCACAAAATCAAAAATTGGTCTGGAAAGCCATTAACATGTTAACTAATGCTAACTCCAACAATCACAATCCAATAAACGAAATATCACCTGATGACATTAACCTTCATTTTACTAACGTTGCTAACAACATAATTTTAAATGACAAATCCAACCAAAACGATTTATCAGTTCTGCAAGAATTCTGTCGATCAAAGAACATTACTTCAACCTTCACCATTCCGCCCATTTCAGTCAATGAAGTACTGTTCGAACTCTTACATTTAAAACAGTCAGGGAGTCGCGATTTAGATGGAATGGATGGGAAAATACTGAAAACCGCTTCATTTGCTATAGCAGACACTCTCACTTACATATATAACTTATGCATTGATAAAAAACAGTTTCCTCTAAAATTCAAGCAAGCAAAAGTTATACCATTACATAAAAGCGGTGATCGATCAAATCCAGCTAACTACAGACCTATATCAATATTAAGTATATTGTCTAAACCACTTGAAAAGCACATCCAAAAACATTTGAATTCTCATTTGAATCATTACGATTTAATAAATGAAAATCAGTCTGGTTTTAGACAAAATCACTCCTGCCATACTGCTCTTATACAACTAGTAGATAGATGTCTTTCAAATATCAATAACAACGAATTTACAGGTGCTTTATTCATAGATTTTGCTAAAGCGTTTGATGTTATCAACCATTCACTTTTAATTAAAAAAACTTACTCATTACAACATATCTAGCAGTGCTTTGTGTTTCATTGCGTCGTTTCTTACTGATCGACAACAGCTGGTTGAAATCAATTCTGTAAGGTCAAAGTTACTCCCGATAAAGTTTGGTGTTCCCCAGGGATCAGTCTTGGGGCCACTTCTATTTTTAATCTACATTAACGACTTGCCTTTGTACATTAAATGCTGTTGTGAAATGTTTGCTGATGACACTTCATTGCAATCTAACAGTGCCAGTCCTTTTGAATTAGTAGACAATCTGCAGACCAATGTTAATAAGCTAACTGAGTGGACAGAATTGAACCACATGTCTCTTAATGCACAAAAAACAAAATGTATGTATATAACCACACGTCAAAAGCGAAAGAAGATGAACTCTGTGTTTCCTCCATTGTATGTCAAAGATAAAATAATTGAAGAAGTTTCCTCCCATAAAGTGTTAGGGGTTATCATTGATAAGGACTTATCGTGGAGTGATCACATTAATGACCTCGGTAAGCGTATCTCTAAAAGAATTTACCAGTTATCAAAAATAAAGAATTTCTTAGACCTTCATTCAAGAAAACTCTTTTTTCATGCACACATCTTACCTCTTATAAATTACGCATCCACGTTATGGGATAGTGCTAGTGAAAATAATCTAAAATACATAACTCGCTTACACAAAAGAGCTTTAAAGCTTGTCCTACTTAAGTCTACTAGTTTGACAATAATTGACTATAAACAACTAAACATCCTTCCGTTTAAAGAAAGACTTTTCTTAAACAAATGCCTATGTATGTACAACATCGTAAACGGAACAGCCCCAAATAAAATAATAAGTTCCTTTACATTAAATGAAAATCGACATACTCATAAGCTTTCATTTCCTAAGCCCCATAACGATCTGTTCAAATCCAGCTTGACATACTCTGGGGGAAACACATGGAACAACTTGCCATCATTCTTGAAATCATGTCCATCTAAACCAGCTTTTAAAAAAGCTTTAAAGAAGCACCTGGTTGATAAATTGTAATCTGGCATTATTGAGATGTATATATGCATTGTTTGTTCTTATGTCTGGAAATATTCTTTTCTTCCTTCTATCTTCCCTTTCCTTCTGTTTTTTGTTTTGTTTTCCAATTGTGTGTGCAGGTGTGTGTGTGTGTGTGTGTGAGTGTGTGTGTGTGTGTGTGTGTGTGTGTGTGTGTGTGTGTGTGTGTGTGTGTGTGTGTGTGTGTGTGTGTGTGTGTGTGTGTGTGTGTGTGTGTGTGTGTGTGTGTGTGTGTGTGTGTGTGTGTGTGTGTGTGTGTGTGTGTGTGTGAGTGAGCGTGTGTGTGTGAGTGAGCGTATGTGTGTGTGTGTATATATGCGCACACGCGCGCATGTGTGTATGTGAGTGTTTCCTCCCCCAGCTTTCTCTCCCTCTCTCTTCCTCCCTATTCCCTTCTCTCTCTTCTGTTTGGTTCTTTGTTGTTGTTTTTTCTTTCATTATACTGATCATAATGTTTTCTGTTTTGTGTTCCTGTAAATATGTTAAGTTCATTGATTTTTGATTGATGTGTATTTTTTGTTATGAGGGCAGGATGAAAAAAAGCTTTGTTAGCTTATTCTTTAACCCTCAATAAAGATGATTTTGACTTGACTTGACTTGACTTGACAGCGATGCTTGTTATCTGTTTTTCCTCATTACATGGCAGATTTACACAACTTTTGGGAGTGCTTTAAAATTGCTTTGTAATTCTGTTATTGAATGAAGATGCTTAAACGTCTCCAAATGGATGCGCACTTTTAACAACGGTTTTGTGTTTTGATTAAATATTCATATTACTTTGACTTTCCCAGTTTTAGGATGTTCTGGAAAATAGTATTTGTGCTGTTTATTTTTATTTTTTTATTTTTTATAAACTGGCAATAATTTGAAGGATACTGTTTGTTGTTTGTCCCCACAGCTTTACCACCCAATTTGTTACGACGAGGTGATCCCCACCCCTCCCGTGGACCCAGCCACCAACCCCCTGGTGGATCAGATCAGACAGGAGGAGGCGACTGCACCACCCCCCGCCCTCGTCACCCCCAGTGCCTCAGCCACGGACATCGCTCTCACAGACACTGCCTCATCCACCCCGCTCAAGGACGAACCCAGATTCACCGAGTTTATCGCCGCCACAGCTGCACCCACCGTCACCACCACCACCACCCCACCAGAAACCGACAAAACGGAAACACCCGTCTCCGTCAAAACGGAGCCGCCAGAGACGAGCGAAGCGACCCCTGGCAGCAAACTGAATCAAACGCAAGCCTCAGCTTCGGTGGTAGCCGACGTAAAACAAGAACCAGGGTCGGTGGAAGTGATCGTCAAAGAGGAGCCGATAGAAGAGGCGGCAGCAGCAGCAGTGGTAGTGACTGCAGTAGACGTAGTAGCCCCTGCAGAATCGATGGCTGCAGAGGAAGAACTGCCGCAACCAGCAGCAGCTTCGAAGGAGACGGAATCGACACCCGCGTCTATGGCTGACGATGTCACAGAGACTGCACCTGCCATCCCTGCCCCTGAGAGTGAGGGGGAAAAGACGGTAGGAGAGGTGATGTCTACAGACTCTGCTGCTGCTCCTGAGAGTATAGCGGCATCCTCTGATAGTGTTCCCCCTACAGACACTGCTTTGCCTGACGCTGAGGCGGTCACGCCTGCTTCTGAAAATGTCCCTCCATCTACCGCTGAGGAGAAAACAGAGCCTATGGACACCAGTTAACAGTGATGGGGTTATATCAAAGTAGGCAAGACTGTGTTGTACAGTTGGAGTTGAAATACAAACATTTTCGAATGTGTTCAAAAGATAGGCGATTTCAGCTGGGTTGAAATGATGATAATTATTGACTGGGTTTATGAAATTCTGGTAATTTCAACTAGGTTGAAATACACTACAGGCATTATAAACTGCATTAAATGTACTTGCGTGCTCACTGATTCCAGAACTGTTCAAAACCACAATTAGGTATTCTGTTGTGATGACAATGGGGTGTACTTTAGTACAAAACTATAGTGACACTTCATTGTCAACTCTGTTCCATTACAGACGTTTTGAAGTGGGTTTAGGCAGAATACAGTTGTGGTCCCTAACTATTGAGACTGGCGTTGTTTGTTAACTCGGCAACATTTGTGATAAAGATGTATATTGGGGGGTAAAAGTCTAAAGGTACCAACGCAAAAGGATGAAAGAACGTTGATACTACCTTTTCTCTTTTACCCCTTATTTTTTGTGCCTCTACCACCATGGTTTGGGTGGGAATTCGGGTAAGGGTGGGGGTGGGGGGGTGATGGATATGTGTGAGAGTGTGTGTGTGTGTTTAGGCCTTTGATTGTATGTATGGAATAAAGCTGACGTGTTGGTCAAGCACGAAGAGTCAGTAAAACTTTCACGTATTTGTTCTTTCTTTTGTGTTGTAACTGCACATAGTCACTTGCACACATTTGTATGTTTGATATGTACATAGTTGCTCTCTCTCTCTCTCTCTCTCTCTCTCTCTGTAAAAAGCTGATTCAGCTTATCCAGTCTCCCTCAATAAACAAGTTTGTATTCTCTCTCTTTTTCTCTCTCCCTCTCTCTCTCCACCCTTTTTCTGTCTTTGTTTACCATAGTTCTCTTGCTCTCTCTCTGTCCCCAAATTTATCTCCTTTTAGACCAAAAAAAGAAAAGAAAAACAAACAAAAACCAGTAAATATTTTACACATTTGTAAACCATGCATGAATATAATATTCTGACAAAAATTAAATGTACATGTTATGATTAATAATCTAAAAGGAAGTTGACTACTACACCTGCAAAACTGCACAAAATGAAAACAAAGTTAAAATATAAAAAACCCACTATAGTTAACAGGTAAAACTAAAGTAGGTCATACCATGAATAATACATATTATAACTGAGTGTATATGATGTGAACAGAGAAAAGAACAGAAATGACATTTTCAAGGACTATTGCTGGTGTTTTGTTAATGTATTAAAATAAGCTTTTCTTCCTTTTCAGGTAGTAGTTGTAAGAGATTGTGTAGTTTTGTAGGTTTTTTTTGTAATCATGATTAAGATCCACAAGAAGATTAATTGTTCCCCATAAACAAAACAAAAGGGAGAAACTCGGGACAAGCGTGAAATTTAAGGTACAGACCAAGTATGAGTGGCTGACTAGCGTTAAAAAAGTGGAGGGATCATGAATGACTATAAGAATCCCTAAATGCTCATTTTAAAAAAACGTATTGGATTTATAAGCAATACTTTCATAACTGGACAAAAGCGTGGCATGAGCTGTGCACTTTGCTTGTTTGTCCCGTGATCATATCCAGCTATTTCGCCTTGGCTTAAGGCTGTGTCAGACCAATTGACATAGGCTAGAACACCAAGGCTACATCAAAATGTTATGCTCTGTATAGTTATGAAGGGATTGTCTTTAGCCATGACAAGCTCCTAGCATCAGTCTCCCAAATCCTCCAAAGTCGGAGTGTGGCTGCCCACGTGGCACATAGTGTTCAAATACTTCGGCGGTTGGGATGATCCCTGGAGTCTTTTAGCCAGGGTATGACAACATCGTAATATATCCAGCTATGATTTCCAGATAGCTGAGGAGCCAGTTGCTATCTTGCAGGGATGAGCAATATTTTTTGTTTGTTTTAAAGCCTTGCTTAGAAGACCCCCCCACATTTGGCCAAAAGGGATTCAAGACTGGACAGCTGGTGTTTTGACATGATCCCCCTGACTTACAGCGACTTACTTGACTTATTCCTGTAGACTCCTTGAGGAGCATAGAGTGGCAACAACACCGCGCCAACAGACTGTTCTGGGCAACCCCCCTCAGTTGGGCCCACGTCCGTCCGGCATCCCTCGCTTTAGCTTCCCGAGGGCTTTCACCAGCACACGTCATGAACTCTTCCAGAGAGGGATCTCCCCGACCAGGCTCACGTGGAGATGATGCTGATACAGTTTCGGCAGCACGATGGGTTTTACGTGATGTGGTTGCTAGCCCCATGTGCCCAACCATCCTTTATCCGGGCTTGGGGCCGGCAATGTGCTCCCGAAAGATACACATTGGCGGAGTTGAGATGGTCCCCCTAAGGCCCCAAGGCTGCGGCACCAAGAGTGCTGATCTGGGGAGCGAACGATGGCGTAGTGTTTCTTTGGTGACGGCAGCGACGTGTGAGCACCCAATATGGGGGTGGGGGTAAAACGACAAAACGGTAATGCCATGTGTTTGATTTTGAAGACCGTTTTGAGCGTTTTCATTGATTGACAAGCATGTGTGAAAAACCAAAATGGCGGCTTTAACATCAGTTCATTCTCGGTTGTCCCAAGAATTATGCTGCAAGGTTAATGGCGCGGACCGCGGGGGGGGGCGACAAAACGGTAACGCCATGTGTTCGATTTTGAAGACAGTTTTTGGTGTTTTCAATGACAAGCATGTGTGAAAAACCAAAATGGTGGCTCTGACATCAGCTCATTCTCGATTGTCCCTTGAATGATGCTGCAGATGCGCCAGATTATTTCCTTTGCCGATTTTTTCAACATCACCTGAAGAGTGAAGAGTTTTAAAAGTTGAGACCTTGGGGGTATGGGGAGGGGATGTAAAAGTCTTGTTATACTTATAGTGTTGGCCTCACTATAGCCACTTGTTGAAAAGATTTCTTGCTTAACCAGGTGGTGTGATTTTCATTCAATCTTCTGGTGTTCTATTTGGGAAGCAGACAAAAATATTCATGATGTGCACACACACATTTTCATTTGTGAATCTTGTTTTCCTTTGTGGAAAAAGTTGATCTCGTAAGATTTACTCTGCCAGTTTCTGTTAATATTCATGTAAAGCCATTTCTTAGCTGCTGTCTGCATTTCTCTCTCTCTCTCTCTCTCTCTCTCTCTCTCTCTCTCTCTCTCTCTCTCTTTCTCTCTGGAAAACTGCTGTTAGCGAAAAATGCCAATGCAAATAAAACGAAATTACCTTCAAAACAAAAATCAACCATAAAAAATAGGAAAACTGATTTTGTTTTCTTCTGCTCTCAGACTCATTGACTCGGAGATCTTAATGTATTTAACAGTATGAACGCATGGATGAAGTGTGCGTGTCTTTTAATGGGTTCAAGTTCTGTACATTTCATCAGATACCCTGTAATGAATAGCATTATAATTATCAAGCGAATACAAAAGTTTGTTAAGATAATTCTTATTGGATAGGTCTTTCAGAAAGCGACCAGACAAACTAAACTTCAGTCATCTAAAGTGAAAGCTGTGTTGTTGTTTTGTCATATTGTCAGTGAAATTCAAAAACCTTGTATCTCAATTTTGGTAGTTTTGAGAGAAAAAAAAGAAGAAAAAATTAAATTAACCGCGTTGACCACAATTGATTAAGTGAGATGGATATGTTTTTCAAGACATTGCGAGTTTAGTCCTACATTTTGTTCAAATTACTTGAATTTTTTTTTTTTTAGACTTGAAAAGAACGAAGATACGAGGTTTTTGTTCTTAACTAGATCTGAATTTGGGACTGAGTTTTTCATCAATTTCATAACCTCATTTACCCCAGATAGAAAGTCATTAGAGATACGAGCTTTTGGTGGAAGGTGGCGGGAAAAATTAGAAAGCTGGCTCTAACTCAAAACCCCCCAAAATATTTTTTTACAATTTCTGAAGACTATCGAACTCGAGGCATTGGACCGGTTTTCTTCAGCCTTTGGAGCTATTTTTGGAACATCCCTTACGCTTCCCTGTTGTTCCCTTGGTTGAGGGTAAGGATGTATCTTGGGCAACCATTCTCTGGGAACATCCCTTACGCTTCCCTGTTGTTCCCTTGGTTGAGGGTAAGGATGTATCTTGGGCAACCATTCTCTGGGAACATCCCTTACACTTCCCTGTTGTTCCCTTGGTTGAGGGTAAGGATGTATCTTGGGCAACCATTCTCTGGGAACATCCCTTACGCTGCCCCGTTGTTCCCTTGGTTGAGGGTAAGGATGTATCTTGGGCAACCATTCTCTGGGAACGTCCCTTACACTGCCCCGTTGTTCCCTTGGTTGAGGGTAAGGATGTATCTTGGGCAACCATTCTCTGGGAACGTCCCTTACACTGCCCCGTTGTTCCCTTGGTTGAGAGTAAGGATGTATCTTGGGCATCCATTCTCGTTTAACATTAAAAAAGATCAATGCAATCTTTTGAATAGAAAGTTTTGCCTTGCTGCTCATTGTTGGACACAACTGGTTCACATGCAGGACTTGCGCTATAACTTCTGAAGAAGACTCGCATTATGTTAGAATTTGACTCAACTGTGGGATTTTCATTGTAATGGTGTATGAAAAGTGCAAGATCTTGCCATTTACATGCTTTGTGTAAGTATCTGTTTGGACATTTGTATTGTGTGTATGTGTGCGTGAGTAAGCGTTTTGACATTTGTATTGTGTATGTGTGCGTGAGTAAGCGTTTTGACATTTGTATTGTGTGTATGTGTGCGTTTTTAAAACATCATTTGAAGCACGTTCATCTGAAGGTTATGGTGTGTAACGGTTGCTGCCTGTAATCAGTTTAACTAAATGCTTTGCTTCAAACACATATCATCTGCTACTCAAAAATATCATTTTAATGTTTTCTCTGAGCAAAAGTTTTGTGTAACAGGGTGTTACTTTGTTTTACGCAATGCCAACATTTTGATGGCTCACGGTCCGAGAAACTGTATGACAATTTAATTTAATTTAATAAGGTTTTTTGGTTTTCTTTTCTTCTTTTTTTTTAAGAGATGAGGGAACAAGTCCAAAGAATATTTTTCAGATTTTCGTTTTTCATTCGTATGGATATATATTGGTTTTGAATTGTTTGTTATGTACTGTAGCAAGTCTGAATATGATTTGAATTAGTAACACACACGCCCTCCCCGCCAAAAAAAAGAAGACTGAAAATCATTAATATCAAATAACATTGCTTTGGGGTTGTGGTTGTGGGTTTTTTACCCATTTTAAAAACATGAACAAATCAAATGTAGAATCAAATCTAAAACAAAAATCCAATTATATGTCAGTTTTCCACCCATTTTTAAAATATTTTTATTTACATGCAATTTTTGTGTGATTGATGAGGAAGGAAAGGGGGAGGTAAATTTTAACCAAATAACAACTTTCGTTGCCACTGGGCTTAGCGTGTGCTAAGTGCATGGGCACACAGGACCTCGGTTTATCGTCTCATCCGAAAGACTCCTGGTTCAGACAGTAAGGCCTAGTGCAGAGTGAGAGGAAAAATCCCCTGTACCCAGGTTTGAACTTGGTTTATTGTATACGAGGCGAACATGTTACCTCTGTGCCACTCTTCACCCAAGACTTTGAGAGCGAATTTGTGCGTAGTTGGTTGGTTGGCTTACCCTGGCTAAAAGACTCCAGGGATCATCCCAACAGCGAGAAGCACTTGAACACTAAGGTACAAATGCATCAGCTAGGGATGAGAACATTACGTGTGTGACCGTTTTTGATTACCTCGCCATGTGGGCAGCCACACTCCGTCTTCGGTGGATTTTAGACTGATGATGTTATGCTGGGAGCTTGTCATGGCTTAAGACAATGCCCGCACAACCATTCAGAGCATAACAACATTTTGAGGTAGCCTTGGCGTTCTAGCTTATGTCAACTGGTCTGACACAGCCTCATGCCAAGGCATAGTGCGTAGTGATTAGAATAAAAAGTAATCTGTATTCTTGATCTAAATTAAATTACGACTCTCAAAGTCAAACTCACACTCTAGTTCTTTTAATTTCATGGCAATAACCATAGGCTGATCCTAACCCTATCCCTTTCTCGAGAACCGCAGAATATTGCTTCTCAGTGAACATTTTGAATGCGAACATTTGATGAGATGTGTGTAAACTCAACTTTGCCAATTATTTTGTAATGATTATTTAGGCATTGTGTACTATTTTTGTTCAAATACCTCGTTGATGTGTACAGTTGTGTGTGTTTGTGATGATTTGTGTAGAAATCTGTAACCTTTATTGACTAGACTGTGCAAAAGAGAGATTATCTGAGCACATTGTCAAGATTTTCTTAAAATTTGAATTGCATGAATGTTTTTCTTCTTTTTCCCCCCTCATTTATTTATTTTTTTAAATTATTTTTCTTAGTTGGAAGAAACCTAAGTGAAGCATTTCGGGTATTTTCTTTAAAATAAAAAGCATTCCTAGTTTTATTTATTTCTTTTTCATTTGAATTTTTATTGTAAATATCCCACCATAATAGGGAAAGCTTCTTTTACCATATTCAACCCCAAATTTGATTTTCTTAGAAAGTGTTCTGCAATTACCTTATAAAAAAAACTCAAGACGTGAAGAACCCAGAGAAATGTGATGGTGTATGAGAAAACCAGACACAATCACAATGGAATTTTTGCACAGATTGAGGTTTAGGTTTAGTTTGACAAGATGGAGCTAAGATATTCCTTATAAATGTACATAAAAAGAAAACAACTAAAATGTCAAAAAGGCAGGAGAATGGACCGGTAAGGCAGAAAGACAGTAGATGACAGTAAGCAAAGGGTAAAGGCAGAGTCAAAGGACCAGTAAGGCAGAAAGACAGTAGATGACAGTAAGCAAAGGGTAAAGGCAGAGTCAAAGGACCAGTAAGGCAGAAAGATAGTAGATGACAGTAAGCAAAGGGTAAAGGCAGAGTCAAAGGACCAGTAAGGCAGAAAGACAGTAGATGACAGTAAGCAAAGGGTAAAGGCAGAGTCAAAGGACCAGTAAGGCAGAAAGACAGTAGATGACAGTAAGCAAAGGGTAAAGGCAGAGTCAAAGGACCAGTAAGGCAGAAAGACAGTAGATGACAGTAAGCAAAGGGTAAAGGCAGAGTCAAAGGACCAGTAAGGCAGAAAGACAGTAGATGACAGTAAGCAAAGGGTAAAGGCAGAGTCAAAAGGACCAGTAAGGCAGAAAGATAGTAGATGACAGTAAGCAAAGGGTAAAGGCAGAGTCAAAGGACCAGTAAGGCAGAAAGACAGTAGATGACAGTAAGCAAAGGGTAAAGGCAGAGTCAAAGGACCAGTAAGGCAGAAAGACAGTAGATGACAGTAAGCAAAGGGTAAAGGCAGAGTCAAAGGACCAGTAAGGCAGAAAGACAGTAGATGACAGTAAGCAAAGGGTAAAGGCAGAGTCAAAGGACCAGTAAGGCAGAAAGACAGTAGATGACAGTAAGCAAAGGGTAAAGGCAGAGTCAAAGGACCAGTAAGGCAGAAAGACAGTAGATGACAGTAAGCAAAGGGTAAAGGCAGAGTCAAAGGACCAGTAAGGCAGAAAGACAGTAGATGACAGTAAGCAAAGGGTAAAGGCAGAGTCAAAGGACCAGTAAGGCAGAAAGATAGTAGATGACAGTAAGCAAAGGGTAAAGGCAGAGTCAAAGGACCAGTAAGGCAGAAAGACAGTAGATGACAGTAAGCAAAGGGTAAAGGCAGAGTCAAAGGACCAGTAAGGCTGGCAGAAAGACAGTAGATGACAGTAAGCAAAGGGTAAAGGCAGAGTCAAAGAGAGTGACAGATTAGAGGAAGTTACAAGTACAAAACTTCCAGAAGGTGGGGGAACTATATGCAAAAGACCCCCCGGTATCCCCACAGGGGTTTTGCTGACTATATTTGGTATTTTCTATTCTGTGAAATTTGGGCTGGAGAATCGCTGCATTCGCCACCAGCACAGCCCTGCTACTTATTTTTCTTATTTTTTGGGGGTGGTGGCACAGAACTTCCAGATGGTGGGGGAACTATTTACGCAAAAGACACCCCCCGGTATCCCCACGGGTTTTTTGCTGACTATATTTGGTATTTTCTATTCTGTGAAATTTGGGCTGGAGAGCGTTGCTGCATTCGCCACCAGCACAGCCCTGCTACTTATTTTTCTTATTTTTTGGGTGGTGGTGGTATATTTTTTGTATGTATGGGGAGTATGACTGAGTGAAGAAAAGGAATCTTCAAGGGTAAGGTGCCATCCTGAATTCCAGTCCAGTTTTGTGTTATGGTTGTCATGATGTATGTCTCCAAACAACACTATAGCATTATTGATTATGGTTGATGTTGTGATGTATTTTGCTTGGGGTGGAAAATTAATAAAATGGTCAAACAAACCAAAACAAAAAAAAGGACAATTTGCGTTCAGTTGTGTTTATTTCTTGTGTTGTGGGAACCGTTTTGAGTATGTTAGATCCGTTCGATGACAGTGTACAAAATTCCAGCAGACCTTGGTCATTTTTCTCTGCAGGTACTGTATTCATTTGTGCATCTTAAACAGTTAACACAGGTAGCAACATTAGCAGAAGCAGCCAATCGTATGGACAGTTTCTTCTAATTTACATGTTACTACCCTGTTAACTGTTTAGGACGCACTTGTGACTACGGTGCCAGGTTTTGATATGAACAGGTTTTGATAACATTTTTCCGAAACATTATCCTTAAATAAAGAATTTATATGGCTCAACATTCAAACACAGTATTTTTTGCAATTTGAACAGATTTTGACAAAGATTTTACAGAGTACTGTGCTACTATACAAAGAGCAACATTTAACTCGGATTATCATTTAAGTACAGGATTTCAATATTTCTGTTTTATAGATCTTTGAATTTATTTGATCGCAGGCTGTAAACGAAAATTGTGACAATGTATTAATACTCTGTGTGTGCCAATCAGTCATGTCCATCCATCACTTTCAGATACAACTGGAGATGACTGCTCCTGTAAAGGACTTTTGGGGGTGTTTTTTAGTGAAAAATCCTTGCCCTGGGTACATTCCAATCCAAATCCAAATAATCTTTATTATCTCATAACAGAGAAATTGCATCCAGGTGCACATAAGAAAAACAACAATAAACACATTTATCAACAACAAAGAATATGAACTAATAACACTGCGATAACATATCCAATTGTTTTACTAATTTGTTGATCAACAAACCGGACAAATACAATTATGAACAAATAGTCCAGTAAAAACAGAACGCAATTTGAATTTTTCTCCACTTTTTCATGTGAAAAGGGATTTAGGACAGCTGAGAAGCTCTCAAAAAGAAAGCCAACTTCTTCTTCGATATCTCAGACAATATCCTGTCAAATATGAGCGCAGATGCGTCATGCTGCCGTTATGTGCCTAACTAAGAAATAGGCCCAGCAAGTTCGGCTGAAGGAAATCTTTTTTTAAGTGTTTCTTGAGAGAAAAAAAAGGCAGGAGAATGGACCGGTAAGGCAGAAAAATAGTAGATGACAGTCAGCAAAGGGAAAAGGCAGAGTCAAAGAGAGAGATATTAGGAAGTTACAAGCACAACTTCCAGAAGGTGGGGGAACTAGGGAAAAAAGCCAACTAATCTCTGGCTGCAGTATAAAGAGCCAATGCAAATGCCTCCTAGTTTGATAGTCTTTCACTGAAAACTTCTGCGTTCCATGGCCATAATGGGTAAGGTACGTGTGTGTACGGTTTTCAGTTTTTACTGGTCTCCACGCTGCGTACATTCGGATTTCGGAGGAGCTCAAATGAAAAAAAATATTTGGAAGATTTATTTTTTAAAGGCAGGAGAATGGGCCAGTAAGTCAGAAAGATAGTGGATGATAGAAAGCAAAGGGAAAAGGCAGAGTCAAAGAGTGGCGAACCGGGATTAGGGGAAGTTTCAAGCACTGAGCTTCCAGAAGGTGGGGGAACTATTTTTACGAAAGCCCCCCCCCCCCCCCCCCCCCCCATCCTATCGGGGAGAGACTCGTGGAGGGGGCAGGGTCGTCCAGCTCCACGTATGGAGGCACGAGGCATCCACCCACTGCCCCACACTGAAGACTAAGCTGTACCATTTTCCACTACTGTAGAAACACGTTTATTGCACAGCTCTTTACTATTGGTCCCTACTACAGGCTAAGGTCAACCAACGCAAACAGGTGGATTTAGTTCGTTTTGTTAGCATCAGTTTATCCTGGAACACTTACGTAAAATTTTACAAATAAGAGGAGAATCAGATATGATGAGGTCTGCGCTTGTTCAGTGCATTTCTAATCCCACATGTTCTGATGATACCCGTTGTTTTAGTTCAACCAAAGATCCTTTTTTTAACGTTTTTTTCTTTCTTACAAAAATGAAGCTTCAAAATCTCGAAGCAGCACAGTCTTAGGCCTCGTACACAGTTCACATGCGGAAATCCCATGCGCAATCCGTAAATAAGTAAAAGAAAGGACAACAAAATATTACGGATTAGGGGAAATACGGACACGTGCGCAAATCTTTACCCTTCTTTCTTTTACTTATTTATGGATTGCGCACGGGTTTACGCACGGAATCTCGGCATGTATGTGTACGTACCCCTACTGTGAAATAGTAATGCCCCACAAGGCCGAAGAGGGCGTAAAGCCTTATTTCGTCGTGAAATAGTAATAATTATGATGAAGCTGACAGATGGTTTTTGAGTTCACCAATAATTGCACGTACACACACACACACACACACACACACACACACACACACACACGCATGTACGCACACGCACGCACGCACGCACGCACACACTCACACGCACACGCACGCACACGCACGCACGCACACACACACACACACACACACACACAGAGACATCTAGGAGGCAGAGAGAGATTTGAATACATATATGCATGTCTATGCGTGCACGCACACACCTACAACACGCCCCCATCCCAGTCCCTTCATCCACATCTCCAATTGTGTTGTTTTTTTACCCCTGTAGTTAGGGATCTGTTTGTTCTGTCTTTGTCTGTTTGGTTGGGGCCTGGGCATTGCCTTATGGAGGGTCTAGGGTCGGCTAGTTCCCAGCTTGCTGGGAGCGAACGTGAAAATTAGTAGCTGCCAGCAGCTCGAGCCCTGTAGTTTTCCCTATCCCAGCCCGGAACTGGGAATTTTATTTTGTTTGCATCATCTAATTTTTATACTGAATCCCCAGCAAATTCGATAGTGTGTGTAGGCCTATTGACAAATGTTTGTGTTTTCTATTTGTCTGTACGCGGATAGGTAGTAGTTAGGATATCCAGGCCAATTTCCAAGATGAAAGTCGAATTCACTGAGGCCGTAAATGTACCTATCCGCGTACAGACACATTAAGCCCAATGGCAACGAAAAAGTTGTCATTTGGTCAAAATTTACCCCACTCCCACTGTCCTTCCTCACCAGTCGCACAAACATCGCATGCAAAAAACAGAAATAGTTCCCCCACCTTCTGGAAGTTCTGTGCTTGTAACTTCCTCTAATATGTCACTCTCTTTGACTCTGCCATTTCCCTTTGCTTACTGTCATCTGCTATTTTTCTATCTTACTGGTCCATTCTCCTGCCTTTTTACTATAAATTCTTACAAAGATTTCTTCAGCCGAAGTCGGACATGCTGGGCCTAACTATTTCTTAGTTAGGCGCATAACGGCAGCATGGTGCATCTACGCTCATGTGACAGGAAACTGAGCGAACGATGAAGAAGAAGAAAGACGAACAAGAAGATAACGCACACACACTTTTGAGAAATAGACCTAAAGGCAAGAGAGAGGAGGGAAAGAGAATTAGCTAGATGCTGCCTCGTGGACGAAAATGAAGTTTTACGTCCCCTCGGCCTGTGGTACGTATCAGATTAACTAAATGGCAAGCCATATCAATGTAATCCTAGTGAATCGATATTAAATATTACAAAGCCACTGATTATTTCCACTAAAAATATGGGTTGATTTCAACCAAAGCTGGTTTGGTGACTGAAATAGTGTCGTCTGAGTGTCCGTGTGTGTGTGTGTGTGTGTGTGCGCGCGCGCGCGTGTGTGTCAGTGTGTGTGTGTGTGTGTGTGTGTGTGTGTGTGTGTGTGTGTGTGTGTGTGTGTGTGTGTGTGTGTGTGTGTGTGTGTGTGTGTGTGTGTGTGTGTGTTGTAAAATAATAAACTACTGGGTATTGCCATGCAGACATGACAGAGACATTTTTGTGTGAGAGAGACAGAGACAGACAGACAGCAGATGGAAAGACAGAGTCAGAGACAGTGAACAAGAAAGCTAGTAAGCATGAAAAACGCTAGAATACCAGCCGCGCGGCAGCATTTACGGCCTCAGTGAATTCGACTTTCATCTTGGAAATTGGCCTGGATATCCTAACTACTACCTATCCGCGTACAAACCCAAATTTGAGGGTCCTATGGAGAACCGGTGTAGCCATGGAAAAAAAAAAGACTTCAGCCTGAGGAAAACCCCCACTGCAGGACTGTTATGAAACAAATATTGGGAGTGTTATTTTCCTAACGTGATGGTGGATAGAGGACCAGCCTGTGCTGAGTGTTGATGGCCACCGGCCAGTCCATGTTGGTATTTGAAGAAGCCTTGCCCAGCCTGTGCTGAGTGTTGATGGCCACCGGCCAGTCCATGTTGGTATTTGAAGAAGCTTTGCCCAGCCTGTCAGTGGAACCCACCCAGTGCACTGTGACTGAAATAATAATTCAAAAAAACTTTGCCCAGCGCTTTATGAATGCATTTTTCTGTACTGAAATTCCCTCCTCTCTCCCACCCCTCCCCCTCCACCAGGACATCAGATTTACAGTGATAACAATAATAACAGCACATATAAAAATGAAAGCAGACCTTTGAATCAATGAAATAGTTGTTTCATTAATTTTTAGATTTTGGGGGGTAAAATTGACGTTTTTCTTTTTTTTCTCTTTCCTTCGAACATTAATTCGCAGCATTACACGAACAATCGCCCAAAAGATCAGTGGCCGAACGCGGTTGGTTTGAAATGCCAGAAGTGGTTACTTGCCAACGTACCGACTACAGATACAGATACGCCGCAAAATATTTGTAGCGTTTTGAATCTGCAGATTGAAACCTGTGTGAACATCCGGACTTTTCTTCTAATAGAACGATTGGGCGACTGTTGTCATGTGACCATGACGTAAAACGTATGTTGGCCTACTTCCTACACACAGCAGGACAGCACCAGACGACACAAAAACAAGCTACATTAGGAGCGAAATCAGAGAAATGAGACGAAGTCATTGTTGATGACCGTTACATTTGCAAGTTCAAGATTTTGCTGGACTAGGTTAGTTTTTATAAAAGTCATACTTTTTGTTTAGAATGCGTGACACATAACATACATCAAGTGACACTGACAGTGTTGAGTGCTAAAAAAAAAGAGAGATCAGAGGCTAGAGCATCTGCGATCTTGAACCACAAGAAGAGAGGGTTTTGCTGTGGAGTTCCTGAATCAAGACTTGCAGTTTCAACTCATCTTTTATGAAGCAGACTTCTTCTTTCATGAAGCAGCTTTCTTCTTCTTCCCATTAATCAGCCTCCATCAAATTGAAGATTCTGCTGATGGAAAACCCCCCACTGATTTAATACTTACAGTTGAGTTACAGTATAAAGATTGCTTACACTGTCAGGTAGCACCTGTATTTCTTCTTCTTCTGCGTTCCTAGGCCATATGGCCATAAAATGGGCAAAGTACGTATGTGTCCGGTTTTCAGTTTTCACTGGTCTCCCTGCTGCGTACAGGCAACACATTCCGATTTTGGAGGAGCTCAAAGGAGAAACATATACAGCACCTGTATAATTTGTGCATTCAATTTTCAAACCTTTCATCGAGCAACCACCATCATCTTTTTGATGGTTCTGTTGCGTTGGAGCTGGGGGACTTAAGTCAAGCAGAAAAACTTCAGAGAACGTTGCCGCCCGGATGATCTGCAGTCTACCTTCAAATCATGTTTGATGTTGACTTGTTGATAAGTGACTCGATTCTCTTTTGAGTCTTGTGCATTGAGATTGTAAAAGGTTTGAATAATATATATGCCTAAAGGAAAGAAGCAAAAGATACTGTTGAAAATTGCCAAAAACAGGCTGCAGTGACTACAATAGTACATGCACAAAATTGACAATGTGAATATATATAGATCTGCATACATATGTACAAAATGTACACATACATGTACTCACACATTCAGATATGCACACACACACACATGCACACACACAGATTTGATAAAAAAAAGTATATTATTTGCTTATTCAATGTTCCATCTAGAAATAAAATGTTGACTTGACACACACACACACACACACACACACACACACACACACACACACACACACAGTGATACACAAACACATATGATACACTAACACACACCAAGCACATATATCTCTAATATAGACAGACACACAGACTGAGATACACATGACCACTCTCGATTCTCTTTTGAGTCTTGTGCATTGAGATTGTAAAAGGTTTGAATAATATATACCTAAAGGAAAGAATGAAAAGATACTGTTGTAAATCGCCAAAGACAGGCTGCAGTGACTATATCATTATATGCACAAAAGTGACAATATGAATATGATCTGCATACATATTATGTACAAAATGTACACATGCATGTACTCACACACTCGGATGCACACACACACACACACGCACGCATGCACGCACACACGCACGCACGCACGCATGCACACACACACACACACACACACACACACACACACACACACACACACACACACACACACACACACACACACACACACACACACACACACACACAGTGACACATATACACAAACATATATACACAACACACACCAAGCACATAGTCGGACACACAGATTAAGATATGTACACATAGCCACAGGCACAGACACATCCACATACGCACACTCATTATACACACAGTGACACACACACACACACACACACACACACACACACACACACACACACACACACACACACACACACACACACACACATACATACATACACACATACATACATACACAGACAGACTGACACACACCACACACACACACACACACACACACACACACACACACACACAGAGAGAGAGAGAGAGAGTAACATACATTCACATAATAGTCGCACACAGGTTACACACTGTCTCTCTCTCTCACACACACACACACACACACACACACACACACACACACACACACACACACACACACACACACACACATTCATATAACTGGACTTCCCCCGTGGGGATACTGGGGTCTTTCATACAAATAGTTCCCCCCACCTTCTGGAAGTTCTGTGCCTGTATTTGTTCTTCCTGTAATCTGTCACTCTCTTCTGACTCTGACTTTTACTTTTGCGTACTGCCATCTACTATCTTTCTGACTTGATCCATTCTCCTCCTAACAGTACTCAGCATGGCGCATCTGCTCTCATATGACAGGGAACTGAAGGAGAAGAAGAAAAGAGCAAATCATGTTTCTTCTCCATTCAACAGATTATTTATTTACATTCATGGAAGTAGAAGTGAATACAGTCAAACCTCTATTATAAGACCCTTCGTTAACCCTTTCACCGCCAAAGTCGCATTTTAACACCACAATGATTTAACACCTATGTTACTAAAAGGCATCAAATTGGGGTCTATTATCCAAATACCCTATTGTCTAAGTTTTGGGAAGTAAGGATAGACCTTATTGTATATATGTCACATAAGAATCCCCAATACTGCAGACAGATTTTGTTCTCTACCAAAGTAAATTAAATGGAAATTTTTGGCTCAAACATGGCTGTCGGTGAAAGGGTTAAAAGACCCTCTCATTGAAGACTGATTTGTTTTGCACCAATGTAATGTATCTTACTATAATTAATGTATAAAAACGACCTCCATTATAAGACCCCTCTAATTTAAGACCCATTTTTCCTGACTTTTGACTGTATTACCATTATAGCATTTGTAGATTTCTCTGTTATAACCCCCCCAGGTCATCCAAGGCATTGTAATCAAGGCGTGGCCAGGTGGCGAAGGTAAACCAGGTGCATGGAGGACTACAAATACCTGTTCAAGGTGGTGCTCATTGGAAATGCTGGCGTCGGCAAGACTTGCCTGGTCAGCAGGTACACCAAGGTAGGACACGGGACAGAGCAGAGCTTACAATACAAGTCAGTTCTTGACACTCCTTCATTAAGCAACTCCAACAACTCACTCTCTTCTCTGTCTGTGTGTGTGTGTCTCTCTCATTTGTTTCAGTCCTTCTGAAGTTTTGATTTCCTGGGACAGTTTCTTGTTTTAAGCCTGGCTGACTTCCTGGTTCAAACTTTACGTGCACACAGCATGTTTAACCATGGTCTTCCAATGTTTCTTTGTTGGTCTAGTGGGACAGTAGATAAGACATTCGGACCATGATACTCTACATGGGGACACACATTTTACGCAATTATGCATACACACATGTATACAAACAATAGGGAGCACCATGAAGCCATACAAATGATGATGAATCCATGGCACATAAGTGAAACAAAATAGAACACACACTCAGGCACTTAAACACGAGTAAAATGATAAACAAAGCAAAAGACTCGGAGCGATATGAAGCCTTACCCGTTTTATAGCTGTTAGCGGCTGCCATCTTGAAATAAAATTTAAAAACTTTGATTTCCTGGGTAATGGGACAGTTTATTTCTTGATCAATGATTCATCAACAGCCCTCCTTTTGAAAGCACAGCTGTTGCTATCTCCATCTGTGATTTGTGCCAGATCCCATGGAGGATTCAAGGGGGTCTTGTTGTTGGACGTTATTTCTTTTAACCATTTCGACGCCAGTCATTTTTCAGCAAGAAATTTCTGTCAAACTTAGCTGGGTAAAGAAATTGCATCTGCAATTCTGTGATTCCTCCTATGACATGTACTGAATAAAGCCTTTCCTTATCTCCCCAAATGAACAACATATTGTCATTGGATAACAGATCCTCCTCCTTTCATGCCTTTTGCTAGTTTTAGTGATCAGTGTGGTGCAAAATGCAACAAAAGCAGCAAAAGAGTTAAGCATGAATGACTTTCCGGTGTGGCATAAAATATTGAACCCATGAAATAAATTCTGTTTTCCTCATTCAGACTGTTTGCTGTTTGGGAAAGATTCGCCCCTAAATATATTCAGAGACCTCTTGTGGCATGCAGGAATAACAGAAAATTCATCATTAAATATTGAGAAGTCAGGGTTGTTTATATCATCCGCCATTTTGAAAAATAGGAAACTAAGTGGCATGGCTTTGTACATCGATTTCTCGGCAAAGATCTAGATTTACACCCTCCCGCTCTATTGCTTGGTTATTTCCGTGTATAATGAGCACTTAAATCACATTTAAAATAATAGTTGACTTATTTCTCACATGAAAGGAGAATGGTTCTAGTGCGCTTTTGAAGGGTACATATTTCACAGTAGGTACTTATTTCTCATGACACCGGTTCAAGCTTTATCTGCACACAGCATGGGTTGCTTTGGAATGGTCTTGTATGGAGTAACCAGGTCTGGATATATTATAGCACCTGATTAGGACTACAGTGGAACCTCCCTTATAAGACCTCCCATTATAAGACTCCCTCCCACATAAGACCTGCTTCTCTGAGACATTGCCCTTTGTAAGTATTACAATGACCTCCCTTATTTATAAGACCTCATTTTGGATGATTTTTGAAGGTCTTATAAGGGAGGTTCCACTGTACTAAGAAAGTATGATTACAAAATCAGAATTTTGTGTAAACAGTTGGGGCGTGCACCTTATATAATCCAAATTTTCTTTCATTTCAAGATGGGTTCAATTCTTGCGGTTTTTGTTTGTGGGTGTAGGGTTTCTTCCCCCCGGGCCAGATGGCGACCATTGGTGTGGACTTCATGATCAAGACGGTGGAGATTGACGGCGATAAAGTCAAGGTAAATCATTACGCATATGCAGGCGTGGGATGGCACTGTGTGGCTATGTACACTTGTAGTTACTGTTGTTACAGATAAAATGGATTCACACCATTAACTCTTCTAGCACCATGCTTTACGTCTTCTTCGATCGCTCAGACAGTTTCCTGTCAATTATGAGCGCAGATGCATCATGCTGCCGTTAACTAAGAAATAGTTAGGACCAGCAAGTCCGACTTCGACTGGAGGAACTCTTTTTGAAAGTGTTTCGTGAAAAAGGGCAGGAGAATGGACCAGTTAGGCAGAAAGATAGTAGATGACAGTAAACAAAGGGAAAAGGCAGAGTCAAAGAGAGTGACAGATGAGAGGAAGTTACAAGCACAGAACTTCCAGAAGGTGGGGGAGCTATTTGTACAAAAGACCCCCTGGTATCCCCACGAGTGTGTGTGCTTTACAATGCTTATACAGTGGAGTCCAACTATAACGAACTCGCTTTTAACGACATTTCGCGATTAACCAACTGACTTCAATTTCCCGGCAAATGCCCTTCTATTTGTCACTTGCAAAGCCATGGGTATAACGAACAAAAAATCCTTTTGAAATAACGAACACCCGCTTTTTATGAACACATGTTCTACGCCCCAGGATAATTTTATTTATTTAGAAAAATAGCCTATAACGAACTCAGCCTGTGCGATGCACTGCAAAAACCTAGGCCTTCAAACTCCAAGCTAGAACATGTTGTCAAGAGGAAGGAAGTTGGAAAATATGAACTGCGCATGCGTGAACTCATTTAGATTCACACTGGGTCGTCTGCTAGGCCTAGGCTTCCTACAGATCATTCGGTTTCTGAAGGTCGCTTTACAATTCGCGCTCAAAATAAAGATAGAAAAGTTCGTGAAAGCCTATAACAAACTAAATTTGTGTGATGTGTTGTCACTTAATAGACAAACTTGTTGAAAAGTGTGCCAAAACAGATCAGCGTCAGACAACACTGCTGAACTTCTTCAAGCCTTGTACATCCCGTGATTAAGACAGACGATCCAAACTGGTCAAGTTTATGTTTTCGGTTATCATTGGTGAGTGTTTGAACTGTTTTTGTTTTCAACATACATTGTACATGTACATGTATAACGAAATCCTGATACAACGAACTGAGTCTGTGTTCCCTTAAAATTCGTTGTACCCGGACTCCACTGTAGTTCTATTATCAAGTCTGTTTGATAACATTGTTAACCCTTTTGCCGCCAGCCATTTTTCAGCAAAACTTACCTGGGTAGAGAAAAAAATATGTGTAATATGGGGATTCTTCTGTGACATATTTAAAGTAAGGCCTATCCTTAACCTCCCAAAATAAAGAGAATAGGGTCTTTGGATAACAGAACCTGATTTGATGCCTTTTTAGTGACATGGGTGTTAAATCATTGTGGTGCAAAAATGCAACGTTGGCGGTGAAAGGGTTAATGCCGTTATTATTCAAGACGATTCTCTGTCTGTGAACAGTTGCAGATATGGGACACGGCGGGGCAAGAAAGGTTCCGCTCCATCACGCAGAGCTACTACCGCTCCGCCAACGCCCTGATCCTGGTGTACGACGTGTGCTCCCAGCAGTCCTACGAGAGCCTGCCCCACTGGATCCACGAAATCGAGCTGTACGCCGGCACTAAAGTACTCGCCTATCTTGTGGGTAAGCAGTGTGGGTTTTTTCTTTCTTTCTGACACACGCTTCCCCCATGGGGATACCGGGGGGGTCTTTTGTACAAATAGTTCCCCCACCTTCTGGAAGTTCTGTGCTTGTAACTTCCTCTAATTCTGTCGTTCTCTCTGACTCTGCCTTTTCCCTTTGCTTACTGCATGGGTGCTACTACCTTCCGTATAAACGGAAATCCGTAAATTAAGTTTTCTGCTGAGACGGAAATTCTGTATTTTTAAAATTTTGTCCAAAAAAAAAAAGTTAATCTGTTAACTGTGGTTGGGGGCATTTTGAATCTGGGTCTTCCAACCACCGGAAGTGAAAATACAACAACAAAAATGGCGGCCGAGTCATATTCACACATACTTATTTGAATTAAATTCAACATTATCAGCATGAATTTTGTGTCATGAAAGCTACAAACTTCACAGAAAGGTAAGTTACAACTATATTTCAATTCACCAAATGATAGTTATGATATTAAACGTATGAATATGTTAAAAATGTTGCTTAGAAGAACTCAATTGAGAGTCATGTTTGGATCCACTGACATCGTATTTCACTTATGATCTAATTATTATCTTCTATTTGAATGGCTTTATAACTTTATAGTTGTGTTTCTGAAATGTCAGTAAAAATCTTAGTCATGAAAATATGATTTTAACCATAGATCTTTTGTATTTCTTGTAAAAAGGTAATGTGACTTATCATGTCTCAGCAACTTAGACAGCCACTTTACAAAGTGTGAACTGTCGTCTGCCAACAGAACTATGATGTCAAATTGTAATCTGTTCCTCGCCCATTCCCAGATTGCAAGAGAGCTATGGAAACGATCTCTGCAATTGCATTTTTGCTTCAGCTTCAGGGGGGGCATTGCCCCCCTGAACCCCCCCGCCAGGGGCCTAGGCGGCCCCATGGACCCCAGCCTTTCAGTATTTTTCATTTTGGGGAGTAGCACCCATGTTACTGTCATCTGCTATCTTTCTGTCTCACTGGTCCATTCTCCTGCCTTTTTTTCTATAAATTCTTACAAAGATTTCTTCAGCCAAAGTCGGACATGCTGGGCCTAACTAGTTCTTAGTTAGGCGCATAACGGCAGCATGACGCATCTACGCTCATATGACAGGAAACTGAGCGAACGAAGAAGAAGAAGAAGAAGAAGAAGATGACACACACTTGACATATTTTTGGTGTCACAATAGGCCCTGAAGAAAAGTGTGTAAGACACTTGAAAATTCGCTGCAAACTAAATGGACGTTTGTGTTCTTTATTTTCTTGTACACATTTGACATATGTGGTGGTGCATGGGGAAAACAGACATAAGTCGCTCAGAATGTTTTTGAACAAAAGCCAAAGATAGTCAACAACCCCCGAAGTACCAATTTTCTATTTAGGGCAAATTTATGTGTATTTTTTTGTAATCTACCAGTATTCACAACAAGAAAGACAATTTTGAATGATTTCTTTGTTTATTTGATTGTTATTAAACCAAATCAATATAAACAAAGCAGCAATATGATGTCTTCTATGTCCGATTTCTGGAAATAATCCAGCTTGAATGTCAAATTTCAAATGGCTGTAACATCAAAACTAGACACGGCTTTACAAAACTGGCATTTGCAGACTCTTTAGTTGCTGCCGGCTAGGCTTCCAGAGGCGGGAAATGCGAATGACTCAACCTCTTGGAAGCGCCAGAAACAAGTGGGAAAACAGAGTGGAATTTGTGCTCCGTATGTTTTCGTCCACTGCTTCTAAACAGACTTTCGATTTGCCAAACATTTTGGTGTGAGCATACATAGGTGTGTGGTGAACAGCATTGAACAGTGATTCGAACCAAAAGCTAGTTGTGGTGTAATTAGTGTTAATTAATAAACCACGCTTTGTGTACATTATAGCAGTCAGGGTTGGAATAGAACAGCAGTGCGCGCTATTTTAAATAGGTTTTTCCCTCAGTACCACAGATTTATGTGGCATTTTCCTCGGCGTGTTCTGTCTAAAGTAGCCAGTGTTGATAAGTGTGCTTTTACATATAAGTTCTAGAGTCATCTTGTGTTTAAAGTGTGTAGTTAGTTAGGTGCTCAGTTGAACGGTAGCTGAGCAATTTAAATTGAAAGACAACTAGTGTCAGTGTGTAGTTTCTCCACAGCACAAAGCAAAGAGGAACACTCTTTACTAGGCTATACTCTTCAAGCCACCAAGCCTTGCTGCACTGCTGCGCGCGTGTGTAGTAAGCAAGCTGCCAGCGACCAAATAGAACTTTGGCTGTAGCAGCCCACTTGTGAAATCCTGCCTGCGTGCTACCTTTGCTGCCGCGTGAAGTCTTGCTACGGTCAAGGAATGGGAGGGAGGGAGGGATGGGGAAGGAAGGAGATGCAAAAGAAGAGGAGGTGAGTGGGTTTCACGATAGCGCATATGTGGGAACTAAACGAATATTGAACGGCCGTGTAGACAAGATAACTCAATTCTGTTTTCTGTGTATTGGCTATGGATCTTTTCGCCATGTAGTAAAAACAAAATCTCAATTTTTGCCAAAATTCCATTATGTCTGTGTTTCCCATGCACTGTCACATATGTGCAGTTAGTACTCTGAAAACTGCCTTCT
>CM065691.1:52878871-52933717 GCA_017654935.2 Phymorhynchus buccinoides
GCATCATGGGCTGTTATGCGCATCACTAAGAAAAGTTAGGCCCGGCAGTCCGACTTCGGCTGGAGGAAATGTTTTTTTGAAAGCGTTTCATGAAAAATGGCAGGAGAATGGACCGGTAAAGCAGAAAGATAGTAGATGACAGTCAGCAAAGGGAAAAGGCAGAGTCAAAGAGGGTGACAGATTAGAGGAAACAAGCACAGAACTTCCAGAAGGTGGGCGGAACTATACACACAAAAGACCCCCCGATATCCCTACGGGGAGATAAAACGGGGTCATATTGACGTGTCGCCCTCAATGTGCCCCAGTCTCTATCATTATCAAGCAGGCAGGATATTTTTCAGCCTTTTTGCTGGTCCCAGCCCTAAGTCATTTTTTTTTATATCTTCTTCGTGATTGCTCAGACAGATTCCTATCAGATGAGCGCAGATGCGTCATGCTGCGGACCCTTATGCGTAACTAAGAAATGGTTAGGCCCAGCATGTTTTGTCTTTGTCTAGTATAAAAAAAAATTGTGATAATGTTCTAGAAAAAAGGCAGAGACTATTGGACCAGATAGATATTAGATGGACAGTAAAGCAAAGGGAAAAGGCAGATGAAAGAACGATAGATTAGAGGAAGTTACAGGCACAGGACTTCCAGAAGAAGGGGGAACTATTTATAAAAAAGACACCCCCCCAGTACCCCCACATGGAAAAAAAAATTGTGGATAAAAGAGACTAAATATTGAAATATTTTTTATGAGTGAATCAGAATTTAAAAAAAAAAAAAAACAAAAAACAAAAAAAAAAAACTAAATGTTATCGATCAATTCGACTGTTCTAATTTGGCTTTTAAGGCTTAGATTACAAAAATGCTTCAGTTTCAGGGGGCTTAAGCCTTTTGGGGGGCCACTTTTCCGCTTAAATCGTAATTTCTCAATCTCATACCTGAATCGTGTCCCCATCACTTATGTGTCTCTGATTCTGTATGTCCATATGTCCCCTCGGGTTAGGCTAGGGATAGTTTCGGATTAGGGTTTGGATCGGGGTGATGTTTTTGTGTCACACGCAGACGGATAGAGAGAAGGGGATGCACACAAAGACAGGGACACAGACACGGGGACACATTGCTTCGTAACCGATAAAACAGCTTGTAGTTGGGCAGTTTGCACAGCAAGAAAATCGCTTAGAATAGTTATTAGTTGCGAATCGCACCTGGTATACAAGGATTTCCTGATTTTTGAATTTTTACCAGAAAAGGAATTTCCTTTTTTTTTGAATTTGTCAAACAAGATTTTTGTGTGTCTACTGTATTTTTCAAACACTTTAAAATAAGCATTTATATAAATATGTCATGAGTGTTCGTTCTCTATACTAGACTACTAATTTGCCCGTGCTCGTTCTGCCTGAGGTTACGGTGACCTTTCTAATTCAACTTGATGAAATTCAAGGTCGCCGGCATGCGGGTGGCCCCCCAA
Organism: Phymorhynchus buccinoides; assembly: GCA_017654935.2. Classification (NCBI taxonomy): domain Eukaryota; kingdom Metazoa; phylum Mollusca; class Gastropoda; order Neogastropoda; family Raphitomidae; genus Phymorhynchus; species Phymorhynchus buccinoides. The sequence continues at coordinate 52,880,328 of CM065691.1, forward strand.
ATGCCCCTAGTGTGGATAAAGCAAACTAAAATTACCTTCATAAATCAATTTTTTTTTGCTTCTGCTGCAGGGGGACATTGCCCTGGCCTTTCAGTTTTGTTCATTGTGTGTAGTTGCACCCCTGGAATCGCAGGTTTAGATCTCTTTCAACACACACCAGCAGGATGTGAAGCACCAAGGAAGCTGCAATGCTTTACTTTATTTGTGTTGCACAAGCACATTTCTCCTCCCATTTGGGGTTGGAAGCAGATTTCTTATGGAAAATGCTTGAACATTTGGATCTGATTTTGTGCCTTTTTAATCTCATGGATGCTCCTTCTTGCAGGATGTCCTGAATTGCAGGATTTTTAAATTGCCTAGAGCCGGCGTCGCCGGATTATGAGAATTTGAGAAACAACGATTTTCTTACACACACACACAAAAACCCACACTTGTACAATAAAAAGGGCCTATATAAGCATTTTGCTATATTCAAAGGAATGTAGCACTTGTACTAGTCTAGAGGGGTAAAAAAAAAAGAGCAGTAAATGTGTGTGTATGTGTGCGCTGCCCCTGCACTCCGCCGGGGCCGCCCCCTTGCAGGATTTTTGACATTTCCTAGGAGCACCCATGTTTAATCATCTTTACTTAATTACCTTGGTTGAAAGTGGAACCAAAATCAAAACGAAAAAAGAAACAAACAAATAAAAACAGTTCATAGGACCACATCGAGATCTTTATTTATGTTATGATGTCATGGATAAATATATATGGAGAAAAACAACATCAGCTTTCATTTTGTTAACAAATATGACTGTTACATAGCTGCATATTCACCAACTTTGCATACATTAGCACTTGTTCCAAAATACTGTCGGAACTGCCTTTTATAATCATCAAATATAGACACAATAATTCTAAAGCAATTTGTCAATAGTTCGATAATGCACTGCTTGGCAACTCAGAACACATGCATGATGCAATCATTTATAATCTTCCACATTTCCAATAGTCTCCCTGTGCAAATTAAATTTCAGTGTAATTTATCTTTTTATATTCAGTACATTAGTATCGCAGTTTCGTGAAGTACAAATTATAGATTAGGATTTACTTCTGAGATGTTTTGCTTATAGAAAAGGGGGAAAGAAATGTTTGTCAGCAGGTAATACATATAGAAAGCAATTGTAGAACACACCCATAGTTTGTCAGATTTTGTCAAAGCATAATTTTTCTGCACCTGTTAGCAGGCTTGGTGAGGGTTTAATTTTGTGCACCAAACAGGCAATATGTTTTGTCCATTTGCGTGTGTGCATGCACATATTAAACAAAGAAAAAGTAGATTACGGATGCTTTCAACAGGAAAAACCCCCACCAAACTTTTGACTTGAAAGGCTGTCAGTTTCAGCACAGCAGTGTGACAAGGGAGAGAACAAAAAAATAATAGGAAAGACAAGCTTATGTTGAGTTATTTCCCTTTGGATCTTGGGTTGTGCCAAGTGGAACAATATTATTCTCTCTCGTCTCTCTCTTTCTCTCTCTCTCTCACACACACACACACACACACACACACATACTGACAGAGAGGAACACGCCTTCAGACAGATTGTTTCCTTATTCACACAGACCTGGAAAAGTACCAATGTGTTTATGGAAGTGAGTAAAGTGCACCTGTCCTTATAGAGTTTGGGAAAGTTCTAGAGAACCAGAAAAGTGCCTGTGTCCTTTCTGAAAAGTGCTTGTGTCCTTTCTGAAAAGTGCCTGTGTCCTTTCTGAAAAGTGCCTGTGTCCTTATATCCTTGTACTGTATAACCAGAACAGTGCTTGTGTCCTTACAAAATAAACAAAAGATACAAATGAATATTCTTTGTAAAATAATAAATTTGAGACTGCACTATAAAAGCGTCTGACCTGAATTTGCAGATAAGACAGCAACATGATGACTGTAATGAATACTTATTGTAATGTGAAATTGATGGTGTTTGTGCGTGCGCATGTGTGTGAAATGAGAAAAGTGCACAGGGCTGAGTTGGTTGTGCGAAAGTGCAAATTGGTGAAGAGAAGGGGGGAGAGAGAGAGAGAGAGAGAAGCTCTCCCAAACGCTTTGTAGTCACAAAGCTTGAATGTTCCGCTTGAGGAGTCTTGCACAAATCAGTCAATGGTGGGGAGGGGTGGGGTGGGAATGAGCATTATGCAACCTGAATACCATGCCTGATAGACCATGCACAAATATAAAATGGGAGATTACAAGATCAGTTGAGAGGGGGGTGGGGGTGGGGGGTACTGCAGTGGAACCTCCCTTATAAGACTCCCTCCCACTTAAGACCGACTTCTCTGAGACATTGCCCTTCTTCAGACCTGTTTACTCTACTCTTTTCTAGTAGTATTCTACTCAATTTGGACCTCTACTACTCTTCAAAACTGAAAATAATGCTCTTTAATTCTTGATTACTACTCATTTTCAGTGAACATTATCTGATGGTTTTATGAATAAAACTACCCATTTTGCACCCAAACTACTCATTTCAGCTATCCGGACTACTCAAGACTGTGTAGGGGGTAAACAGGTCTGCTTCTTTATAAAGTATTAAAATTACTTCCCTTATACAACTCCCTCCCACTTAAGACATTATTTTGAATGTTTTTGTTTTTTTATAGATTTGTCCTCAAGAGGAATTGCCCCCGGATCATCATAAAGGGCTCTTTACCCATTGAGACCACCATTAAACTGTGTATTTTTTTAGAGAAAAACACTTTTCCTTCATTACCTTACCTGTGTTAGTGATCAAAACTGAAAATGTCATTGTAGGACAACACAGTTAACAGTTATAGAGAAAGTGTCGGTGAACTGTTACACTTAAGCTGTGTGAACATGGTACACTAAAATGTCATTGTAGGCCAACACAGTTAACAGTTATAGAGAATGTGTCAGTGAAATGTTACACGTAAGCTGTGTGAACATGGTACACTAAAATGTCATTGTAGGCCAACACAGTTAACAGTTATAGAGAATGTGTCAGTGAACTGTTACACTTAAGCTGTGTGAACATGGTACACTAAAATGTCATTGTAGGCCAACACAGTTACAGTTATAGAGAATGTGTCAGTGAACTGTTACACTTAAGCTGTGTGAACATGGTACACTAAAATGTCATTGTAGGCCAACACAGTTAACAGTTATAGAGAATGTGTCAGTGAACTGTTACACTTAAGCTGTGTGAACATGGTACACTAAAATGTCATTGTAGGCCAACACAGTTACAGTTATAGAGAATGTGTCAGTGAACTGTTACACTTAAGCTGTGTGAACATGGTACACTAAAATGTCATTGTAGGCCAACACAGTTAACAGTTATAGAGAATGTGTCAGTGAACTGTTACACTTAAGCTGTGTGAACATGGTACACTAAAATGTCATTGTAGGCCAACACAGTTACAGTTATAGAGAATGTGTCAGTGAACTGTTACACTTAAGCTGTGTGAACATGGTACACTAAAATGTCATTGTAGGCCAACACAGTTAACAGTTATAGAGAATGTGTCAGTGAACTGTTACACTTAAGCTGTGTGAACATGGTACACTAAAATGTCATTGTAGGCCAACACAGTTAACAGTTATAGAGAATGTGTCAGTGAACTGTTACACTTAAGCTGTGTGAACATGGTACACTAAAATATCATTGTAGGCCAACACAGCTAACAGTTATAGAGAATGTGTCTGTGAACTGTTACACTTACGCTGTGTGAACATGGTACACTAAAATGTCATTGTAGGCCAACACAGCTAACAGTTATAGAGAATGTGTCAGTGAACTGTTACACTTAAGCTGTGTGAACATGGTACACTAAAATGTCATTGTAGAGAATGTGTCAGTGAACTGTTACACTTAAGCTGTGTGAACATGGTACACTCTTGTCGGAGAAAGTGCATCAAACCATTTTGCTTCTATTCTCACCCCACCCCTTCCAAAACAGAAAAAGGTTTACAACGACAAAACGAACCAATAAGCAAGCCTCTGCCATAAAAAAGGGTCAACAAATAAATGCCCCCCCCCCAAAAAAAAAGAGAGAGAGGGGAAAATCCCCTCTAACTTATTGAGGAAAGTAAATCAACGCATTTAAACACTGACAAAATGTCGGTCTTGGTACCTGTGTTCGTGTAGGGTGAGGGGTATTTGAAACAAACCTGGGGCTCTTTTTTTAAAAGGAAATTTCCGGGTTTGCTCCTCTGCGCCTTTATCCTGCACTGTGCAAGGCGAATTGGTGCTTTGGGGGCCTTGATAACAGTTGTGTGCTCTTTAGGGATGGGGGAGTCCTTTGTCTTTGTTGAATTCTCTCCAACCCTAGTGATTTGTTTCTGTGTCCGCTGTGAAGAGGATAAGCCAGCGAAAGGCGAGTGCGTTGTGTTTCAGTGAATGGAGTTGTGTTTGTTATTCATGAAATACAATCCATCATTCTGTCGTAGACCCCAGACAGAGACGCGGAGAGGGAACGAGACATCAAAGAGCGCAAAGAGAAGAAGAGGGTGAGTAAAAGCTGGATTCTATTATAAATTTGATTAAAATTCTGTTATAATTTTGAAACTTCATTGTTATGATTTTGAAACTTCTGCTGTCCCATCTTTTTGGCCCTGCTTCCACGCTGCTTATTCCGAGTCAACTCGCGTCCGCATCCCAGCTTTGTCAGACAGCAGAATCTGAAATTAGTGAAACCAGCAGTCCAAAGGGTGCCAATCTATGTTAAGTCTTCAAGCAGCAACCACCAAAGGAGACACTGCACTGCTGCTGAGTCACTTCGGTGGAGTTCAGTGGAGCCTGTTCTGAGCTAGCATACGCAGGACACCACCTACAAAGACCCTAGTGACGACAATAATGTCTTAAGTCGTGGAGCCAGCGTGAGTGAGGTCCTTCCCCGAGGGCGCCACCACGACCGTCCGCCGACAGCTCCCCAGAACATACTTATGACTTATGACTTTTGCTCCAAGGACATAGACTGGATTGAAAATCGAAACTGAGGTCACCATGAGAGCAGTAATGCAAGGCCACAGAATTTTAGAATACTTTTTTTTTTTTTATTGATGGAGATCATGATGATCATAATAATAATAATAATAAATGGACACTTATATAGCGCTTTTTATCGAGCACAAAGCGCTTTACAATCAGCATTGAAACAACTCACACACGCACAACAGACACACACGCACGTACGTGCATTCACGTATGTGCACGCACGTGAGTGAACGCATTCTTGCACACTGACATACACACACAGACCCACACACATTTCATCAAACACACAGAAAACACATTCTCACTGAAACGCACGCACACTTACACAAACATACACTTGTGCAAACGCGCGCGCATGCACACACACAGGCACACATATGCGCACTCGCATACACAAAACACACACATGCACTCACACTCACACACACATACTCGCACACACTCACTCCACCCCCCTCTCTCTATCCAAACACAATCTCTCCTGCGCACACATACACTCATACATTAATAATGCTATTGAGTTTGAAATGACATGACAGGGCTGTGCTCTACACTTCCTTACATAATGATATCCTGCAGTTAACCAGGCCTGAGAATAAACGATTTTCTGAGGGAAAAAACTAGGGGAGAGCACTTCGTAAAAATTACAGTTGATTACCTCGACTTACTCGGTCAAAACCATAGCAACCATGGCGTCGAAGCTTGAAACCGCAGGATGCGAGTCAGGGACTTGCAAACATTGTTTTAGAAAAATGAGGGGTGGCCAGTTGCCATAAAAACTGATAGAACTTGCAAACTGTGACGTAAAAATATAAATGACATCAATTTTAGAATGGCACACAGTGTTCTAACTTCCAAGTGCTGTACGTCTACTCAAGCACACGAGGCGAGAGCTGGGGATCTACCTGATGGTAGAGTAACTTCCCCTGTTTGACCGATTGAATTAGGCAAGATCACTCCCACACACCATGAAATTACTCCCCTTAATTATTTCCGAACAGTTCCTATTACAGAGTGGTACCAACACGATCAGATTTTGAAACTTGTATGTTTGCCTTGAAGATTAATTTCTTGCTTCTTCAAACAGTTTTAAGAATGTTACAAAAGCTATTAGCCCAAAAATTACAATGATAATTATTTATTTAACCCTTTCAACGCCAGCCATTTTTCAGTTAAAACTTTCCATTAAACTTACCTGGGTAGAGAAAAGATCCCGTCCGCAATACTGGGGATTCCTCTGTGACATGCATAAAATAGGGCCTAGCCTTACTTCCCAAAATGAAGAACATAAGGTCACTGGATACCGGACCCTCATTTGATGCTTATTAGTGACATGGGTGGTCAATCATTGTGGTGCCAAGAGGCGACAGTGGCGATGAAAGCGTTAATTTTAAAAAAATTAAACGGGAGGGGGGAAAGAATAGAAGGCTCCCACCAGGGATGCTGAGGGCTCCCAATCATCCCGCAAAACAAGGGGTCCCAGGGACTCCTTCACTTACAGTATAGAGGGTCATAGAGGCGGGATAGAAGGTCCCAGTGGCATTGCATATGCTAAAAAGAATTTTTATAGTGCATCCCTGGGACCCCCTGCACATTCTTTTAGAGAGGTCCTTTAGAATTTTCGTGCTTCATAGACCCCCAAATGGGGGTCCCTGGGAGCCCTGAATACTGCCCCCTGGGAACTATAGTCTTCTGCTGGTTTTTGAGGTTTTCCAGGATTTTGCAGAAGCACTCATGTAACTGTGCTGTGTGCGTTGTGCAGGATCACTCGATGGACGGGGGGGAGGGGGAGACCAAGAAACGGCGTGGGGAGGAGTACTACGACCACCATTCTTCCAGTAAGTCTCCATTTCTGTATCTTTTTTTTAAGGTATTCTTCCTCTTCTTCTGCGTTCCCATATGGCCATAATGGGTAAGTGCGTATAAAAATGGGAATTTATGTATCGCTCTTTCTCACATGAGCTCAGTGCGCTTTACATTGATAACAAGAACATTAAAGGCAAACAAATAATGAATCAGAAAGTAAAATAAACACGATGATTGCACGCAACATTCTCTTTCTTCCTCGCACACACGCGCGCGTATGTGTCTGGTTTTCAGTTTTCACTGGTCTCCCAGCTGCGTACAGTCGACATTTTCCGATTTCGGAGGAACTCAAAGGAGAAACATTGTTTGGAAGATTTTGGGGTTTTTTAAAGGCAGGAGAATGGGCCAATAAGTCAGAAATATAGTAGATGATAGAAAGCAAAGGGAAAAGGCAGAGCCAAAGAGAGTGACAGATTAGAGGAAGTTACAAGCACAGAACTTCCAGAAGGTGGGGGAACTATTTGTACGAAAGACCCCCGGTATCCCCACGGGGAGAGACTCGTGGAGGGGGCAGGGTCGTCCAGCTCCCAGTATGGAGGCACGACGCATCCACCGACTGCCCCAGTTTTTAAGGTATGACTCCTGCACCCAAATGACTGACTTCTTATCCGTATGCTAAATGAAAAAAAAAAGGTTACCATATGCCAAAAAGTTATTAATAGTAGAAGACAAATCACCCCCAATGCCCATTTAGGATGTCATACCTTGATACAGTTGAACCTCCCTTTTGAGACCATCATCCAAAGTAAGGTCTTAAGTGGGAGGGTGTTGTATAAAGGGAGGTAAGTTTAAAGCTTACAAAGAAGGGTATGCAATGTATCAGAGAAGTAGGTCATAAGTGGGAGGGGGTCTTATAATGGAGGTTCCACTGTATTTCTAAAGTTTCATTAAAACTGTATCCATGGACTGGTTATTGGTGGTGCCGGTATTTCATTTAAAAATAAAATTGCGTGATGTTGCTTTGCAGAGAGCAAGCTGAATGGTGAGCAGAACGGCTCAAGTCGGAGCCGCGAGGAGAGAGCCGACCGAAGCCACAGCAGCGAAAGGAATCGCCACGATAACCTTGCCAAAATCAAGGACAGCAGAAAGGTGAGGTTTTATAAGATGTGCAATTCATAATAATACAAAATAATTTAAAACATAACAATACAAAATACTTTAAATAAAAGAGAAATTCAGGTTAGGTGCAACAACATGACAGAGATACAACATAACTGAAAGAACTGAAACAAAATTATACCAACCAAATAATTATTACAATTCATTACATCAACAAGTGATAGTTACTGAGACCGCTAAAAGAATAGAAGGATAAACATGTTCTCATGAAAAACAGTTGTTTCGTACTCTAGTTCTTAATCTGCTGGGCCTGTATTCACATTGAGATAGTATGAGACTTATCATATCTTCAAAGTCCTTCTAAAGTAGTAGGATTTAATAGGACTTTAAAAGGACTTCTAAGATATCATGATGATAAGTCTCATACTATCTCAATGTGAAATACAGGCCTGGATTTAAAAAATTTTTAAATGTGTTGGAGAAGGGATTTCTTTTTTTGTGAGTGTGTTTAATACTGTGCATGTGGATATTGTCATAATTCTGACAGTCTTCCTATCGAGAGGTGTTGGATAAAGGATTATTTTGAACGTTCATATGTTGATATTTATGTAGTGCTTATTCTTAGTATCTGACCTGGCCCTAAAAAGTTCACAGTCACCAACACATGGCTAAAGACTGCTTTGTGTACTGGTCTGTCGTTCTTGGAAAGGTGGCAAAGTGGTCAAGACGTTCGCCTGCCAAATGTAATGCGTGACTGTAGCGTGAGTAACCCGAGTTCGAATCCCGGCCTCGCCCTTTCTAGTTTGACAGGAAAATCGAACTGAATGTCCAGTCCTTCGGATAGGGACTTAAAGCTAGTCTGACCCATGCGCTTTATGCATGTACATATCCCACGGCAGTTGACAACAACAAAAATGGGTAGGCGCTGCACTTGCGGCAACGCGCTCTCCAGGGGAGAGCAGCCCGAATTTCACAGAGATAAGTCTCTCTGTGACTAGAATATACCAAATTATTCCTTTTGAGTTTAGTTGCCTGACTAACCGTGTGATGCTGTGGATGTGTACAGCTGTTCTCTGATTTCAGGATGCCACGCCCTCATCGGATGACTCACCACGGGCCAAAAGCAAAGAGAAGAAGTCGTATCCTTTTTTTTTTATCAGTGTGCAAGTCCTTGTTTCCTTCCACCCATGGAACATATGGATTTTTCACTTCAGTCTAAAAGTGTGTTGTGTTTTTTTGGAAAATGTTCTGAATGGAATCATTTTTTCTTTGGAATCATTTTTATTGTATAAGATTGGGGGGAGGGGGGCATTTTTTGTTCTAAGTTTGTTAATAAAGGGTGTTGTCCAAAGATTTTTTAAAAGGATGGTGTCTAAATTTACTTTCTTTTATTAAAAATTTGTTAGTAATAATCTATTTTGGTCTGTGCGCGATCATTTTTAAAAATAACAAGCAATGGTTATTTCGCGTGATTAGCTTTTGCAGCTGTCTGACAATTATTTCTTAGTATAGTATAGTATAGTAGAGGGACTGGCTGGCCTATCAAGCGTCCCCTTCATACTTTTCATAAATATGGGTTGCGCTTGTGCACTCCTAATTTCCATTCAAATTTATTCATCATAATCATAAAACAATTTATTAAAATTTGAACATGTTGGTATTTTGTGCTTCTTTCACTTGGACTGGAAGAGCATTCCAAACTTGTGCAATTCGGTTAGAAAGTGAGTTTTTTCTGAAGTTAGTTAAATTTCTTGGTAAATGTGTTAGCTGCTGTCAATGAAGCATGGAGAGTTGGACCTTAACCCTTTCACAGCTCCTCCAAGAAGCAGAAAAAGTGACCACATGGACAACGTCCAGTTTGTAGCATGACTCCACTGCAATACTTCACAGCGGTGACCTCAAATTCTCAGTGCCTGATGACCACTGTGTCTACTCTTCAGCCAGAAACGGTGGACTGAGCGACGGGGAGAAAACAAAAAAAAAACCTGGCTGTGTATTCAGCATCTAAGTGTGTCGACTTTTCAGCCAGAAACCGTGGTGTGTGTGTCTGTGCGAGTGTGTGTGTGTGTGAGAGAGAGAGAGAGAGAAAACTCTCGGCAACCATATCAGTGAATGTGACTTGAGCCAAAGTTGAGGCTAATTCCACAAACAGCATGTGGATTTATAGTTCTAAATAGCGATAGATGATTTAGATTAAGAGCAGCGTGGCAGTGTGTCAAGTAGGGCTATTCAACTTCCAGCAGTGTGTCAACTGAGTCATAAATGGTAATGTTAGTGTGATGAAGAGCGATCCAAATGCTAGCAGTGTTTGATGTAAGCAAGGCGTTTCAGCTTCCTGCAATGTGCAATTTCAAAACAACCTTTTTTGGAGAATTGGCTCGGCCATATGTGTTGTTTATGAAAACTGGTAATGTTAGTGTGATGAAGAGCGATCCAAATGCTAGCAGTGTTTGATGTAAGCAAGGCGTTTCAGCTTCCTGCAATGTGCAATTTCAAAACAACCTTTTTTGGAGAATTGGCTCGGCCATATGTGTTGTTTGTGAAAACTGGTAATGTTAGTGTGATGAAGAGCGATCCAAATGCTAGCAGTGTTTGATGTAAGCAAGGCGTTTCAGCTTCCTGCAACGTGCGATTTCAAAACAACCTTTTCTGGAGAATTGGCTCGGCCATATGTGTTTGTGAAAACCCATAATTGATGCGCGGACACGGTTTTAAAACTTTGAACCCCATGCAAATATAGCCCATAAATTGATAAGCCAGAAACAGTAGTTTTCAGTGTAATGCATACATAAGTTCTAATTCAGAATGGTAATTTTCAGCCTAAAAACAAGTGATAGTTCAGGCAAAGTTGCAACGAAATTTTAGAAGCTTCAAGCTAATATTGTATCCCCATCTTTGGTTCCTACACACAATAACTGGTCTAGATTCAAGCTACAGTAACTATCACATTCTTACTCCATTTATCAGTGCATCTGCTTCAATTGGTTTTTTGGTCTTACACAAAAGTGTGTCTTGGTCCCCATGTCCATTAATGAGCATCCAGTCAAGTATGGGGTTTCAGTTCAGCAGTTGTGATGTTCAACAAGCAAACATCAGTTGTAGTTTAGAACGATAACATTCAGACTGTGGTCCATACTTAAACATGAGAGATCTTGAATGTTGTGATCTACACGCCGTTAAAGTCAACTTTAAATCTTAACCCTCTTGCATTCGCATTTGTTGCAGACAAAAGTTCTTTTAGTGTTCAGATTCTTTCACACATTTTCGGGAAAATCTGTCTTTTGAAGCACACAGAGCGCCATACAGTTACCAACACATCACTGCAAGTGAGAAGCTTCATAGTGTGTGTGTGTGTAGCAAGCCATAACTTAGTATGTGATAAAAATGCCATCAGAGGGGGTCTCAGAGTGGGGGGCAAGCTACGGGCGGCTTGAATACACAGAGGCAACTTCCGGCTGGGCGGTTTTGGGCAGAATAAATGCAAGAGGGTTAAAGAAGAGAAATTGGACAGTTTTGTGTTGTGCAGATACTGCCAGTGGTTGGGGGAAAGAAGTGGTTATGTGAACGATTGAGCTGTGAGTGAACGGTGCATGAAGGAAAGTTTATTGATGTAGAAAACAATTAGGCTATGTGCATGTTTCGTGTGCAACTGAACAGTGCTTTTTATAGTGAGGAATGGGTTTTGAATTGGCGACGTTCTGTTAATAGTTGATGCAATGTTTTATGTTGTTGTGTGCATTCCAGTTGGAACGGATTGCATTTGTAAAGTTTGTGTACAAAACAAAACAAAATACATGATTTATACTCTGGGTTTTTATTTTTTGGATGAAATATGAGAAACAGATGCTGATGATGTTTTCTACCCAGTTTATTTTGTTCCCAATGCTTCATAATCTCATTAGAATAGCAACAAACCAGGTGGGAAAAATGACATGTAAAGGTGTCTTTAAATTAAATAAATTAAAAAATTGTTGGGATGATCCCTGGATTCTTTAAGCTAGAGTACAACAACAAACAACATGAAGAAGGCAAGTGGTCTGTTAGCAACATGGTCTTGTTTTGTACAAAAATTGCTTCATGTTCAAACAGGTGCAGGATCCTATGGGTTTTTTGGCTTTTTTTTTTTATCTGGAAAGAAAGTTTCAATAAGGCTAAGTGGAAAGACACTTTTACATATTCAACACTCCAAAAACTCCAGCTAAAGGCAAAAAAAATTTATTAAAAAAATTCAATTTCTCTTGACATGTTTAATATAAGAATAAGTAGCCGAAGAAAACGAGCAGCTTTTAATTTCTAGAAACTAATTTGGTCCATTGTCTACAGATTACTAAAAACCTCTAATTATTTCTACCGTTAGTTTATTTAAATAGATAACTGAACACTCTTACTCAAGGATTACAAAGGACAGGAATTGAAATTTAAAAATAATTTTAAACTTATAAAACTGATTTTTCAAACGATGAAATAATCTGCAATCTCCCGAGTCAAAGTTCCTTGCATCTGCCTAGACTTGCTTTAGAGTCCTCCTTTTTTGTTCGTTCATTGTTTTTGTTGTTATATGAATGGAAACTTAGCCGAACAGTTGGCCAAGAGGACTTTAAGGCAGCTGGTGTTGGGGAGAGTCAACTAATCCCTTGGCAGCAGTACTCAGAGCCAGTGACAATGCCTCCTAGCTGTTCAGAAAACACCAGGCTGTACCATGAGGCAGCTGGTGCAGGGGAGAGTCAACTAGTCCCTTGGAAGCAGTACTCAGAGCCAGTAACAATGCCTCCTCAGGGATGCATCTAGAGCGCGGCGTTGCCGCAAAATTGTTGATGTTCCCGCAAAAATTAAAATATGCTGCGGGAAAATCCCCCCAAATTTTGTGAAATCCCGCAAACGAAAAAATCGTTTGAAAATAACTTGTTCGGCAGTAGGCCTAGATTGCGTGGCTGCGTGGGCTGTACCGAGTCTGCATTTCCTTTGGACAGTAAAGAACGAGCATTTTGATTGGGTCTTAAAAATAGCATAGCCAATCAACAGCTTTCTCTTTCATTTACTATTTCCGGGCGCAGTGTAAGCGAGCCCGCTCAAAAATGGCATAGCTTCTGGATTATTTTACTGTGACTTCTAAAAAGAAAGAAAACAGTGCGACTGTGGAGTGCAACATTGATCAACAACCTTGTTGTTCCTCATCAGCAGTTAGTGATGACAACGGGGAAAGTTCATCGGATCAGGACTGTGATGTCACCGACGATCCCATTGCTAGTAGTGTCGCTCCACCACCTTTCAAAAAGCGAAAGCATGAGTTCATGGAAAGTTGGAAAAAAAGCAGACCTTGGCTAGAATTTGACAGCGAATCAAAAGCAATGTTTTGTGACTGGTGCTTACAAAGCAAAAAGAACAATGCGTTCACCACAGGTTGTAAAAATTTCCGCACTACATCCCTTGATAGACACGTTAACTGGCATTGATTTACCCCCGCCCCCCTAACTATTTCCAGATCCCCCCAAATTTCCACACCAAGGGGGGCAATGCCCCCCAGTTTAGAAATTTCTAGATGCATCCCTGCCTCCTAGTCCTACTCTAGCTGTTCAGAAAAGACCAGGATGTACCACGATTTTCCGTTACTGTTGAAAATCAGTTGTGCAGCTCTATTATTGGTTCCAACTTCACACTTATATCAACCAAGCTTTCAATAGGCATGTTACTTGCCTACTTACCAACCTACTACCTTGTCTACCTATTCAAAACATGAGGGGGGTAGTGTCCTTTCATCGTACCACAAGTTGCGCGCAACTCAAAACCCCAACAGACCTTAGCCTACCCCCCTTCAAACCTAACAAAACAAAAAACAAACAATCCCAAAACAAAGCAAAACAACCCCCCTCTGCCTACCTACCTAGCAGCTAGCTACCCTAGGTGAGGGGCAGGGAGTGAAAGGGGGCAGGGGGGTGGAGGGTATCCCGTTAAGCTGCACACAGCCCCCCAGCACGAGGTTGGGGACCCCCCCTACTCTCGCACCCCTACCTTACCAATCACGCGACCTCCACAACCCCTCCCCTAACAGCCCCTCTACTCCACCCCGCAAAAAAAGAAAAAAAGGCTACCCCCTCCTTCCCACCCCACCCATCCTATCCCCCATACTTACCGTTTCCTTCTTTCCAGTCTGCACAAAATAACATGACATCACGATGCATGGCATGCACATTGAAGCTAGCATAAACTGGCACCTACACATTATACATGGCATGTATCGGTACGCAGTACACAAAATCTAAAAACTGTCAACACATCAAAGCAGGTGATGGAATCGCCATTATTGTCCATGATCACAGCTGTTTATGAACATTCAATAGCTGATCAAAACAAATTTAACCCGTTGCAAGTTTAAGCAACACACAGGAAGCTGAAATCTACACCATTTTGTAATGGCCTGTACACAGCTGTTTTGGGAGGAACATTTAGGTCATCTATAATTTCAGAAGTTTATTCAAGCCAACTTACTTTACCATAAGTAACTTTTAATAAATAACTGTCAAGAATATGTTGTATGTGACTGTTGTATTCAGTGGATATTGATAGATTTTCACTCATGGGCAATTTTATTTATGTTTGTAATACTAAGTGAATTATTTAAGAACATTTTCTACTAAATATGTTTCATGATACTACTCGTCAAAGAAAGTTTTTACAATGAATATGATGGACGAAATATATTTAAATTACTATGCAGAACATACAGAAGCATACCCATGGTACATAAAGATGGGGAAAACAGAGTGGGAATACTTTGCTAGATTTTACTTCAGAGGTGAATTATTTTTTAATTTTTATATAATTACGTACAGATGTAGAGTGGCACAGAGGTAACGTATTCGCCTCGTATACAATAAACCCCGAGTTTGAACCTGGGTACAGGGGATTTTTCCTCTCACTCTGCACTAGGACTTACGGTCTTTCGGATAAGATGTTAAACCAAGGTCCCGTGTGCCCATGCACTTAGCACACATTAAACCCAGTGGCACGAAAAAGTCATTTGGTCCTTCCTCATCAGTCACACAAAAATTGCACCAAAATTATAAAATGCATAGTCAATGGTGAATGATACTAGATCAATCATGCACTTATAAAACTGCATAACAAAGCGAGTTCAGCTCTGAATCTTTAACCCTTCACTGGGTTCTTCTTTGTCAATCGCTCAGTTTCCTGTCATGTAGCGCAGATGCGTCATGCTGCCGTTACACGCCTAACTAACGAAATACTTAGGCCCAGCATGTCCGTGTTCAGCTGGAGAAAATTTTCGTAAGAATTTTTTGAAAAAAAAGGCAGAGTCAAAGAAAGAGACGGATTAGAGGGAAGTTACATGCACATAGCTTCCAGAAGGTGGGGTGTCTATTTGTATGAAAGACACCGGTATCATCACGGGGGTGGGGGGGGGGGGGGAGGTGTTCCCTGAGTATTATACTGAAAGAAATAGTTAGGCCCAGCTGGTGAAAATCTTTGTAAGAGTTTCTTGAAAAAAGGCAGGAGAATGGACCAGTAAGGCAGAAAGATAGTGGATGACAGCAAGCAAAGGGAAAAGGCAGAGTCAAAGAGAGTGACGGATTAGAGGAAGTTACAAGCACATAACTTCCAGGAGGTGGGGGAACTATTTATACGAAAGACACCGGTATCACCACGGGTGTGGGGAGGGGGGGGGGGGGGGGGTTGTTCTCTGAGTTTATTATAGATATTAAAATGCAATAGTTTCATATAGTGATATACATTGTAACAAAGGCAAGTTTAAGTAGAACGGCACAAAACATCAAATTATTAAAAATGTACAAAATGAGGCCAATTAATAACAAAGGTCATCTTGAAGTCAAGGCAATAAATAAACAAGTGAAATCAATGACAAGGCAATTACTAAAACAATTGAAATTGATGTCAAGGCATTTAAAAAAAAAATTAAATGAAATTGATGTCGCAGCAATTCATAATAAAAATGACATACATTGGTAAGAGATCGCATTATTATGATTATTTACATTAACACATCACATACTTAATTACATTAACACTAAATTCAAGAAGGCGGCAGCAGCGTAGAAGGGTCGTCATCCTCGTAGACCACAAAAGAGTTCCATCCCCTGGCTTTCTGGAAGCCATTCTGGCATCGAATGTAGTCTGTTCTCGCCTGCCTCACCTCCTCTTCCGTGTTCATCACAAACTCACCTGGTAATGGAAAATCACTATGTAATAATTATATAATAAATACTGCACTATGACGATAATGATGGAAAAGAGAACTATTTGATAAATAATAATAAAGAAAGCTTATATAGCGCACATTCCAGGCTAGCTGCTCATGGCGCTTTACAAAAAATTTTTTTTTAATCAAATCACATCAATACTCATGCTCGCACGCACACACACTGATGAACACAGCATATCATTTACATGCGCATGCACACATAATGATAATGACGAAAATAATAAAAATCATAAAGCAAACCAACCAACATGATGATAATGAACGATGGAAAAAAACCGAAAAAAGAAAATCATACGATAATGATGATGAAGAATAATGAAAAAAGAAAACAATTTTAAAAAAACTAAAAAAAACTTCATGATAACGATAGAGATGACGAAGAAAACCCAACTTAAACAACACAAATCAATAAAATTTAAAAAAAGCCTTGCATGGAACACGCATGCTCAACGCATACGCACTCACCAAAAAAACAATCATTTACTCATGCACACAAAGAAGGCAAAAAGCATAAAGCTTTGCCAACATAAAAAATCACATTTTTGGGTTTAATATTTTTCTATGATTATGAACCGTGAAATTTACGGAGCTCACCACTGGTATTTGATTCTTTTAACTTACACCTAAGCCCCCGTGTTTTTGACATGGAAAAAAAAATCAAATTGACCGCCGAGTCCATAAGATAGGGACTTAAAGCAAGTCTGACCCAGTGCGCTTTACGCACGTTAAACAACCCACAGCAGTGAAGTCGATAAGAACAGGATGATTGTCTTCACCTGGTATGAACTACCATCATTTTCGGACTATAAGGCGATATGTTTTTCTCCAATTTCGACCTATGCGCCTAATAAACGAGGGCGCCCTATTAGTGAACAAAATCATGAGAAGAGAGGCAACGATTGCCGTACTCAGTACAGTCTACTGTGAGTCACAACATCGAAAGTGGTAACGAGTCGCCGACACGACGAATACTCACGTTAAAATGCTTCAAAATCCATATTATCGTCCGAGATACCGTCCAACAGATGCCATAACCCTTCATTGGATAAAAAAAAGCATCGTTGTAGAGCTTAAAATGCCATAATTCTACCAGTTTTCGCAAAGAAAAGTTAAAACACAACAACCGGAAGTCGCAAAAACGGAAGTTTGATTATTTGAAAGGGGAGCCAACTCTCGTTTATGACAGCAGTAATGGCGGTCGGTAAGCGTTTACAGGATGTGTACGGGCTTCAAACTTCGACTTTCTTTTGCGAGGTGTGCATCGCCTTATAAACGAGGGCGCCTTTTTAGATTTTTCTTGAAAATTGCCCTATTCGCCTTATACACAGCAGCGCCTAATGGTCCGAAAAATACGGTAAATTGATAGCTAGATTTCACGAGTCCAACCAACCCCCAACCCCCAAAAATGAGGACGCTGCTGCACTAGCAGCAACATTCTTTGAGGGAGCAGCCTGAATGTGACAACACAAGTCCCTGTGACTAGGAAATAATACCAATACAGTGGAACCTTCCTTTGTAAGACCTCCCATATAAGACCTACTTTTCTGAAACATCGCCCTTCTTTATAACTATTAAAATTACCTCCCTTATAAGACCTCATTTTGGAGGATATTTGAAGGTCTTATAAGGGAGGTTCCACTGTACGAAAGACACCATACAAAAAAACAACAGGGCAGAGAGGGACACAGAATTTCAACTACCGGCATTTACACTGTATAACTTTATGAATGATGATCACCATGCATGTGATGCTATTGCTAACTTTTTTTTTAAAAGCCAAACTGATTCATGAATACAAATATTAAAAAAACAGCAATCACAGTGTTGACATCAATGTGGTTATGATTATTGTCAGTTGTGTGGCTATGAAGAAAATATGGTAGCAAAAATCACACATTATAGATTTTCCTATAAGCCACTGTAACAACTGCCTTTTGCAAGAGTGAATGCCCTTGGTATATGCTTGGGTACTGACCAACAAGGGAAGAACTCTCACCAATAACCCTATTTGAGGCAATGCAACTACTGCCTTTTGTAAGAATGAATGCCCTTTTCAGTACTGACCAACAAGGGATTCACTCTCACTGTCAAGGGCGTTAATAACCCTAGTTGCAGTGGCCAATACACTTAGGTCAGTCTACACAGCATTATTATCTGTGGTTGGCCGCATTAAATCCAACATAAACAGAATGTTTACCATTGGAGAAAAAAAAAAAAGGCAAATATTATTGTTGTAGTATCCAGTCTTCTTGTGCGTGCACATTGTGTAATAACAACAATTTTTTTAAGAACTAATGTCATAAAACATGTGGATCATACTGACTTCAAAACACAAGACCTCTGTCAATCTATTTCGATATTTGAAAAACTTTTTGACAGAAATCTGTTTCGTGAGCAATATCTTTTTCGTGAGTAACATCTTCAAACACACACAGCGTATGCCAGTCTGTCGTTTCCAACTATGGCTGCCAGATATAGTAGACGGGGCAGAGCACTATTGCGGTGGTCAAGGCTAAATATTGTTTATAGTGGAGATGCCTTGCCCAGGGTACACCCCCACTCTCTCGGCCAAAGGGTTTTGAGAACAGCTGGTGTTGGGGAAGGTCCCCAAAGGCCAACCCCTCCTTTTCCCTGAAGCTCTAAGAGCCTGTCTTCCACAAAGCTGTACCATGAGGGCAAATTACATACACACACACACATCTAGGCGGCTCCCGAGTTCCAGGTCCGGGCGTTCTCAAAGCCGTTCTTCCCCTGCCGGTAATCCTCGAAGGTCTGCGCGAGTTCCTGCTGCGTGTTCATCACAAAGGGGCCTGCAACACCCAACATCGCTCTCACTACACATCTCTCTCTCTCTCTCTCTCTCTCTCTCTCTCTCTCTCTCTCTCCATGCACAGTCCAGCCCAATTTTCCAAATTAGCAGTTGCCTCCTCTACAGTGCACGAGTCATAGTGAACACGACACACTTGCACTTTTGCACACACCAAAATAAAATCATGATGACGACAAAATAAAGCGAGGACTCACCATGCTGTACCACTTTTTCATTGAGAGGTTGTCCAGCAATCAACACAAAATGACAAGCGCTCGGACCCTGAAAACGCACACACATACAAACACACACGCACACACCTCCCTCCGCACACACACATATACACGCACGCACACACACACACACACGAGCAGCCACCTGTGTTATGTCGTTTCGTCTCCAATGATTTCTAATCAGCTAAAGCATATAGAAGCATCATCATCAAAAGACATGTCAAACTACCTACTGTACTTTCTCCACTGTTCACGTTCGCCGAGTAGCAACACGAGTCAGAAGTTGCCATCTTTACACTAACATACTGGCAAGCATGTGATAGTTAAATGCTCCCTTCACACAGTGCCGAAGGAGAGGGGGGGGGGGGACAAAAGATCTGCAGCATCTTAGATCCAGGCAGAGTGGAGATCAAGGAAAATAAGGCTGCATGCACATATGCATGGAAACCCACCCACGTATTCCATGCACAATCCACAAAGTTTAAGAAACAAGAGGGCGGGATATGCGAATGGGTTTCTGCATGTAAGTGCACATTCCTTCATATTTCTTACTTCCAGATTATTATTTTTCGGACTGCAGAGGGGTTTCCATGGGGACTTTTGGGTGTATATGTGCACTCGGCCAAAGACAGAAACAAACGTTTAAAGAAGAAAAGAACATAAGAATCAGAAAGGACAGAGTACTTCATTCTCGGCGTACGCCTGGTCTACATGACCAAACCAAATCTTGACACAAATAGTATTATTAGGTATGAAGTACTTTATAGTCACAGAGGCGTCTCTGTGAAATTCGGGCTGCTCCCACCTGGAGAGCGCGTTGCAGCCAGAAGTGCACCACCCAAGTTATTTTTTTTCATACAAATTATTTGTGTGACTTGACCAAATGACAACTTTTTTGTTGCCACTGGGTTTAATGTGTGCTAAGTGCATGGGCACACAGGACCTCGGCTGTTGGGATGATCCCTGGAGTATTTTAGCCAAGGAATGACAACAACAAGTAACAATAATGAAAATAATAACTGCCATACCTTATTGAAGACTTCCACCCCCTCCTCCTCCTGTTGTTTGGTGAAAGTGATGACGTGGTGACTCCCACACAGTCGTGCCTTGTCCTTAGGACCTGTGTTAAGGGACAAATCAACAGTCGAAGACTCTAAAAACATCCATCTGATTCTGAAACATGTCAGTTCTTCCCGACAAACACGAGCGTACCACTGACATGATCAACTTCAAACTGCTTCTCATCAATAGACGATTTTCAGGGAAAAAACTAGGGGAGAGCACTTCATGAAAATTAGAGTTGATTACCTCGACTTACTCGGTCAAAACCACGGCAACCATGGTGGCATGGCGTCGAAGCTTGAAACCGCAGGATGCCAGTCAGCGACTTGCAAACATTTTTTTTTTTAAAAATATGGGGTGGCCAGTTGCTACAAAGTGATAGAACTTGCAAACTGTGATGTAAAAATATAAATGACATAATTTTTAGAATGACGCACTGCGTTCTACATGCTGTGTGTCTCCTCATACACACGAGGCGACGACTGGGGATCTACCTGATGGTAGAGTAACTTCCCCTATCTATTCTATCATCCTTACCACTCCACTACTAGTGCATATTTGGTCAAGGTTAGCTTGGAAGACAAAGCCAAAATGAATTGTGTCTTATTACCTCAACTCCCAATCAGGCTCACTTCCGGTTTAGTGAGTAACATCACTTTTCTTTCAAGCTACACCTGGAAGACATCTAATTTTGTGTGTCTGCTTGTTTAATTTTTCTAGCTTTGACTTTGTACTTTTGTACTTTGAACTTGTGTTGCCTGGTTGGTGGTAAGTTCGGCTACCCACCCCAATTCATATTTTCGTTTCTCTTGCCTTTTGGCCTGATTAAATCGAATGTTTCTGGCCAAAATTGTAAGCTACTTTCATTGCTCAAAACAAAAATGGCGGCGTCTGCTTCTGCTGGGGATCTACCTGATGGTAGAGTAACTTCCCCTGTTTCACCCGATTGAATTAGGCAAGATCACTCCCACACACCATGAAATTACTCCCCTTAATTATTTCCAAACAATTCCTATTGGCGAAGCTGAAGCAAAATCATTCAAACAGGAAATAGTGTAGTGAGTAAATTTGACAGCGCACTCAACTCTGAAGACATTTTTTAACCTCTTCGGTGCCGACGATGTATAAACACACAAAAATCCAAGAAGCGCGTGTTTTGTGTTAAACACATTCCATTGTTTGCACGCATGGTGACACACACACACACACACACACTGTCACACCATACGCACAGACGCAAACAAACACAAATATAACAGGCACACACACACACACACACACAGAGGTGCATGCACACACAAAAGTATATCTGCACACCCACGCAAGCACACAGACACACAGACTATGAAAAAAGTATATTATCTGCTTACCGTATTTTTTCGACTATAAGGCGCACCCCCCAAATCTTACCCAAACTTAAGATTTTGTTATTATATTTTGTTACTATTTTATTAGTCACATTATAAGGCGCAGGGGTCTCAGTCCTGGAAAAAAAGTATCGCCTTATAGTTCGAAAAATACAGTATTCAATGTTCCATCTGGAAATAAAATTTTGACTCGACTTGACTTGACTTGACACAGAGAGAGCAAATTTTAAATACATTAAATTGTTCAGCAGTCTTACCAAAAGAGGCCTCTCCTTCCAGAATATAGACAAAGCAGTTCCAGTCTTTGGGAACAGGGTGAGAAAAACGAGAGTTGGGTGCCATCTTGAAATCCAGATAGGCCGTAGGGGTTCGGGTGTACACTTTGGACTGAAAATTAAAATTGTAAAAAGAAATTGTGAATTTTTGCTTCTTGCTTTTGTGTGTGTGTGTGTGTGTGTGTGTGTGTGTGTGTGTGTGTCTATCTCTGTGTATCTTTATCTCTGTGTGTGTCTACAAGTCTGCAACCAAGCATGTGTGTGTGTGTGTGTGTGTGTGTGTGTGCGTGTGCGTGTTGTATAGGTGTAGGGATTAAAATACTGTATTTTACGGACTACAAGACACTTCTAATTAAAAGGCACACCCCTGAATTAAAAAAAAGAAGTTAATTTAAACAAACATAAGGTGCAACATATTTTAAGGCGCATGCAAAATGATCGATCAAAAGCACACAAAAATAGATCGAAAACATGAGGTCGACTCAAACAAAGGAGGTCGTATTTTGCCTAGTTCTGTCAAAACGATCTTCAGAACGACAGAACTTACACTTACGCCGCTATCCGGATATCCATAATTATGATGAAGCACTTTTTCGCATCGTCTGTGTCAGAGAGCTCAGAAAAGTCAGAATTGAAAAACACAGAGTAGATTTCTACAATGAGTTTTTATCAAGTAGCATCATCGACATACTTGTCTGCCTTGGCTTTTGCTGTTGAAACCGAGGCTGTGACATCATATTCTGCTTCAACCCCCCCCCCTTTTACTGTGACTGTGTCATCTGCTTCAGTGGCTTCATTCACAATAATCGATCTCAATATGAATGGAATTCACAACTTTGTTGGATCAGATTTTAGTCATACACTAGGCGCAACACATGTTATGGCACAGGGAGTATTGCCTTGTAGTCCCTAAAATATGGTAGCCTGTGAAGCCTTTCAAGCTTCCCATGATGTTAGTTTTTATTTTTCATGCTTAAAGACCCCCCACGTCACGTGTCACATTCCCTCTTAAGCTAGGAAGATTTCTTAAGATTTCTTACCAGCTATAAGAGGGAAAACACGTGAAAACTGTGATTTTGACTCGTGGCGTGGTGGGTCTTTAACATGCGCTAATTTTGGTCACTCATCAAAATCGAGCGAATCTACAAATTTGTCACTGTCAAAGAAAACTTTTGAATTTGGTTAGTGTTGGTGCAGGTTTACTTGCTGGGTTTTAAGTGCAATCCAACATTGAATAACACAATTTCTGAAAGTGAATTGTCTCATTTTAAAGATGGACATTGAATAAGCAATGACATACGGTGTGTGTGTGTCTGTGTGTGAGTGTGTGTGTATGTGCACAACGTGTGCATGTTTGTGTATCTGTGCATGCTTTTTTTTTTATGCACAGGCCTCCCCAGCAATAAGTTTCATTATGACCCCCCTCCTTGGGGGGTCCTTAGCCCCCCCCCCCCCGCCCCCCCCATTCCTCCACCTATCCAATCACACACATACACATACACACATTAATACAGTGGAACCTCCCTTATAAGACCTCCCATTATATGACTCCCTCCCATATAAGACCTACTTCTCTGAGACATTGCCCTTCTTTGTAAGTATTAAAATTACCTCCCTTATAAGACCCCTCCCTTATAAGACCCCTCCCTTATAAGACCTCATTTTGGATGGACAATAATGCTTTACGTCCTCCCGGCCGTAGCCATGTGGGACATTACTTTTTATTTAGTTTGGGCTCATTTTGGATGCTTTTTGAAGGTCTTATAAGGGAGGTTCCACTGTAGAGCGAAAAGCCTCCACAGCAATGACATATACATTGACCCCTTCCTTGGTAAATGAAATAATTCTCATCTGTAGAAGTGTATATATGTGTGTGTGTGTGTGTGTGCTACATATGCGTCTCTGCTTGCATTTTCCCCTTCACCTTGATGCCAAAGGCCTCCCCAGCGATGACCTTGACAAGAAAACTTTTGAATTTGTGTGTGTGTGCATGCTACATATGCGTCTCTGCTTGCATTTTCCGCTTCACCTTGACGCCAAAGGCCTCCCCAGCGATGACCTTGACAGCGACACCGTCCTTGGCGGCGCAGGGGATGTCCTGGGACAGCAGCTCCTGGTAGCGGGGCTCAACCATCTTGTCCTTGGCGGCCAGGTTCACCCACAGCTGAAGCCCGTGGCCCTCCTCGGGACCGTGAGGCATCTCGCAGTGAACGATGCCCCGGCCCGCCGTCATCCACTACAAACAGAAAACATCACAATGAGGCATCTCGCAGTGAACGATGCCCCGCCCCGCCGTCATCCACAGAAAACATCACAATGAGGCATCTCGCAGTGAACGATGCCCCGGCCCGCCGTCATCCACAGAAAACATCACAATGAGGCATCTCGCAGTGAACGATGCCCCGGCCCGCCGTCATCCACAGAAAACATCACAATGAGGCATCTCGCAGTGAACGATGACCCGGCCCGCCGTCATCCACAGAAAACATCACAATGAGGCATCTCGCAGTGAACGATGCCCCGGCCCGCCGTCATCCACTACGAACAGAAAACATCACAATGAGGCATCTCGCAATGAACGATACCCCGGCCCGCCGTCATCCACTGCCCAGGGAACAGAAAACATCACAATGAGGCATCTCGCAGTGAACGATGCCCCGGCCCGCCGTCATCCACTACGAACAGAAAACATCACAATGAGGCATCTCGCAATGAACGATACCCCGGCCCGCCGTCATCCACTGCCCAGGGAACAGAAAACATCACAATGAGGCATCTCGCAGTGAACGATGCCCCGGCCCGCCGTCATCCACTACGAACAGAAAACATCACAATGAGGCATCTCGCAATGAACGATACCCCGGCCCGCCGTCATCCACTGCCCAGGGAACAGAAAACATCACAATGAGGCATCTCGCAGTGAACGATGCCCCGGCCCGCCGTCATCCACTACGAACAGAAAACATCACAATGAGGCATCTCGCAATGAACGATACCCCGGCCCGCCGTCATCCACTGCCCAGGGCACAAAAAACATCACAATGAGGCATCTTGCAGTGAAGGGTTAATGCTAAGCAGCAGAGGGTTAATGCATGCACAAGCACTTCTGAATTCTTTAATTCTAACTAAGCATGAAAGATACAGAGTGCTTCAACAAGATTGCAAGCCACAAAATTGGTCCCAAAGAATGTACCGTAATTTTCGGACTATATAAGGCAAACTTTATTATAAGGAGCAACCCCCCAGACTTTGCATAAATTTGTCAAAATTTACACACACACACTTTCTTTCTTCATCAGTCACACAAACATTGCATGCAAAACAAAAAAAAGGGTGGCGCGCCTCTGGCTGCGACACGCTCTCCAGGTGGGAGCAACCCGAATTTCACAGACGCCTTTGTGACTATAAAGTACCAAATACCAAATACATGCACTTTTATGCCCCACATGGCCGAAAGGCTGAAGAAGGCGTAAAGCCTTATTTCGACATGCACTCGCACACACACATGCACACACACACACACACACTCACACACACATGCACACAAACATACACACAAGTAACCCTACCTGTAAATCTCCAGCATTTATGATTCCCTTGTGCCCACAAAAATCTTCATGGCGAAATGAACCACTGAGCATGTAAGTCACCTGCAAAACAAACAAAAAAACCCACAAAATTCACATTCATAACATGGAAAACATTCAAATATTAATTACAAAATGATTAGAATTCAACATGCATGAAATGCGCACTAAAGCCACTTTCATGTAAAATAACACCTAGAAATTATTTTACAGTATTGAATTTGGGTGGGGAACGGTCAAAATAATAATGTAATCATATTCTTTTTATAAACCCATTTTAAATACACGTACGATTTAGTTTCGTAAGTACTGAATACACGCATTCTTAATTGTGCCATTTCAGTATTGAATGTTTACGTAATCGTGTTCTTTTTGTTTGGTTTTATGTATACTACAATTACTAATAATATATTTCTGGGCAAATTGTGCAATTGGTTGAATGTAAAAGTTTAACACATCATGGCTCAGTGCTCCTTGTGTCCTCCTCAAAGGAAGTCCCTTTGGCTTATCTGTTTTGAATTTACTTAAAGAAAGCAACGATAAAACACCCAAACTCACACACAGGCTTGCACATGTATGCATGCATACACACACACAAACATGAACACACACACACACACACACACAGAGAATAACACTAATATCTATCAAACAACCGTTTCAAAGCCGCGATGGGGGTGATCGGGAAAACCAGCTGGGGCGGACACTTTAGCTTCGTCCAGCAACAAGAACGGATCAAAGTAGCCCAACTGCACATACACACACGCACGCACACGCACACGCACACATTCACACCACATACACACACACGCTCACAATACACATGCACATACGCACCCATGTCCCATGCACACACTCACAGACACACACGTACACAACACACACACACAAATGCCTAGTAGAAGCTCCCAAATCACTGTTTCAAACCCTCGGTAGGGATGGTCGGGAAAACCACCAGGAAATTTTCACTCCAAACTCATCCATCCCTATGAAAGGGTCTAAGGATCCCATCTGCACACAGACACACACACACACGCACACAAACACACACAACATGTTTGTAGTAAAATCTCTCAAATCACCGTTTCAAACCCTCTGTGCGGATGGTCGGGAAAGCCAGCCGGAAGTTGGACTCTGAATTCATCCAGCATTAAAAAGGGGTCCAAGTACCCCAACTGCACACAAGAGTCACAGACACAGAGAGAGATAAACACAAACATTATACATGCACGTAAGCACACATATAATGCATGCACATAAAAACACACACACACACACACACACACACATCGCAACATATTTATTCAGGAATAACTGATGAACAATATGTTCAACGTTTTTCATCTCCTGAGGACAAAAGCATAGTAAACATAAGATATCTGTGCCAATGAAGGGATCGAGATCACCAAACATAGGCTAGCTTAACAAATGACACACACACACAAACACTTAGTTGCAAAACAAACAACAAATCAAATGCAGACTAAAATGGTAAATGTCCTTTTTTTCTCAGCTATGCATATAATACGTTGTTGTTTTAATCTGCCACAAATACAACTCTCTCTTACAGGAAGAAATACAAAATACAACATTTAGCTGACATCAAAGTTTACCTCTCGTCTGCCGATGCTGCGTCGTACCCTCGCCCCCATGCCTTCCCCTTGCTCTTTGCTCAGAAAACACTTGTCCACCGTTCTCGACTTAAACACACTGCCTCCACCACCACCACCATCATCTTTAGAGCTCGTCGACTCAACCTGGCTGCTCATCATGAACTGGATCTTGTCAGTCGGATGGGAGGGGATTTATGTGGGGGAAAATTTAGTCTTGAGAACGCACTAAATTCATGTAGAATTAGAAGGGTAGTGGCCGACAGGTGTTGTTAAGGACAGTAGACTTGAGCACAGAAGGGGTATATTTTTTTTTTAAACATGTACCTGAAAACGAGAAAAAAGGTTAAAACTGGCATAGATTTGGACAAAACGCCATAAAGAAACAAAAAGACAAAAAACGGCAGAGACTAGATTCCTGCTAACTCAAAAACGGACAACTCAAAAACACTGGATAACTCACAATAATTTTCTGGTCCCAGTTTAAAATCTTTATATTAAAAGGTCCTTTAAACTCCAAATATTGGCTATCTCAATATAAAATTTCGGTCCCTCCAATTTTGACTTTTTAAAAGTGATTTTCACTGTACAAACAGAATCATGAATCTGTATACAGTGAAAAATCACTTAAGTCAAAATTGAAGTGGTTTTTTTTAGATAGCCAATCTCAAAAATGATGGGCCAACAATATCTTGAGCTTAAAAAACCTTGTAGCATAAAGATTATTAGACTGCACCAAAAAATGACAGTGACTTATCCAGGTTTTTTAGTTACCCGTTTTTGAGCAGGATTCCACTGTATGCATCTGACCAGTCACATGACCTGATTAAGTCTTGGGAAGTCTTGCTGAAGTCAGTAGTCACGCCCCTTTTGGGGGGGGGGGGGGGGGGGGGGGGGGGGGCTAAGTCAAAAACACATACTGTGTTCTCCCAATAACTATACTTCAGTTATTTTGAGTGAAATAAGTTATTTTGTTCTGTATTTAAAAGAGATTTAGCCATTCCTGCAATACATACAGATTTTTTGCAAAACTGACATAACACTTTGAGCTGTAGCTTACTGTCTAGGCTAGTCAAGACATCAAGAGCAAATCTGCCAATTTCTGATAAGCTTAGCCTCCTTAGGTCAGTTGTTTAGGCTCTTGACTCTAAAACAAACAAAACCTTACCAGAAGTCATATGATGGCGCTTAAAGGGGCACCCTGATGGATGAGTTTTTGTAAGAAACACGTCCAGATCACCAGGAAAACACCCTTTACAGAGATTGCAACACTCACTTTGTTCTTGTTTCCTAGAAATCAAACCGTCAAAGTCGGTGATTCCTCCTCCTTGGCGGAGGTGCATTCTTTCACCCAAAGAGAAGGAGAGTGCCGTCTCTTTTCTAATGACCGTAGCTAGCGGCACCAAAAATTTCTTTTTCAAATATATGATCTAATTTTAAGTATGTTTCATAGATCTGTCCATTATAAAGAAAATAAAAAAAGAATTAAGTCAATATCGCAATTAGTTCATGAGATATGGTAGTTTAAAGTAGCATACTACCGCGACTTGGACAGAAACACTAAAAGTGGCCATTTTTGAGAACCTATAACAAACATTTAATACATACTAATAAAAACCATTTTTTGAGGATGCAGTCTCCACTATCACAAAAAGTTATGCCTCCAACAAAAAATGTTAGGGTCAACTTTTTTTGAAATTATGGACTTGCGAAGTTGGAAAAAATGCTGATGTTGAAAGTACGCAAAACAGACAATGTAGCAATTTTGGGGTATCAAAAAACAAAAAGTAATGCAACAACGGGCTTGAAACTTCCTAACTTTACATTTCAGTATGTATGGATTATGTCCAATTTTTTTCGAATGTTTTGATTGATATTTGTTAGAAATATTCAGAGTCAATTTTGTGAAAAATGCTAATTTAAAAAATATGGACATGTATAACATACATGTGTGTCTGTTCGCCCTATAACTCTTGAACCACTTGACAGAATTGCTTCATATTTTGTGTGGTGGTATATCATGGTACACAGATGGTCATACAGAAAAGGTGTGACCTTGTTGACCTTGACCTTGAAGTTTGACCTTGAAAACTTATATTTTATATTATATATTTCAAATCCGAGCTGTATCTCATAAACCAGAAGACAGAATGGCTTCAAATTTTAAGTGGTGGTGTATCACACTGCAGGAATGCCCCCATAGAAAAATGGTAACCATAGTAACCTTGACCTTGAAGTTTGACCTTGACAACAAAAAATTCTTTTCAAAGCCATGTTTTTCACTTCAATGGACTTACAATGTTCAAACTTTCTATGAGGATGCATTGACTACAGGCAATTCTAGATATTGGGTACTAGTCAAGGTCAAGGTCAAGGACATAGACCTTGGATGTGTCAAATCTGTGTTTGGTCCTATCTTTCACATTTTTGCAGTTACAGACTTCAAAATTGGCATATTGGTAGGCTGAATCAAGGTCATGTATGGCACAAAGTACTGATTTTGTTAATGACCTTGACCTTGATTTTTTAACTTATCGTTTTTTAGCAGTGGCTATAGTTCAGGCACCATTGGGTTTACATCCACATAACCATTTATATTCATGATCCACATGACCTAAGGGATGTAGTGGGAGACATTTGAAGTCACTTGACCTTGGCCTTCACATTTGACCTTGAGGCTGTTATATGTTATTGTCGTTCCCTGGCTTAAAGACTCCAGGGATCATCCCAACAGCCAAAGCAATTGAACACTATGGTACAAATGCATCAGCTAAGGATATAAGAACATTACGTGTGTAACCGTTTTTGATTACCCCGCCACGTGGGCAGCCACACTCCGACTTCGGAGAATTTTGGACTGATGATGTTATGCTAGGAACTTGTCATGGCTAAAGACAATTCTCACATAACTATGCAGAACATAACAACATTTTGATGTACTAACCCTTGGTATTCTAGCTTATGTCAATTGATCTGACACAGCATTTGCCAAGGCGAGCTGTTATAACTTATAATAGTTATATATATGAAAAGGGGCTGTATTTCGAGAACCACTTGAAGGTATTAATTATATTTTGTTTGGAGGTGTATCACCAAGACAGGGTCTAAAATGTAAAAGGAGGTTGGGGGTATAACTGCCATGAAGTGAAGCAAGCAGGGCACGGTTGTTTGAGAGAATTTAAAAAGAAAGTATAAAATTCCAGCATGATGTTTTAATTTGTTGGAAGTAGTTCTTGCTCAAAATTCTGAGGAAAATCAACCATTCCTGTTCCAATGGAAAACCATTGTAGAACATAGCTTGATGCAAAAGACTTAGACCCTCAAATTAGAAGGCACATGTATGCATTAACTCTTTGTGCTGCAGCCTTGGGGATTTGCTGGCCTTTGGGTTTCCTTGATCTTCTCCAATGTCAGCTGTTAACAACTGCTCTCAGCTAAGAAAGTAACTTTCAAAATGGAGTGCCCGTAAGGAAAAGCATCTTCCCTGTAAAGAATTTCCAGATCCAGATTCAAGAATAGCTGAACAAATTAACTCCCCTGTTATCAGGCAGTCACGTTCCCTACTGGCACTTGAAAATAACAAACCAAAATGACAATAAACAGCTCCAACAAGTACTCATCTGCTATGTGTGCATATAATGTGTGTGTGTGTGTGAGCAAGCACGCATGCTGCATGGGTGCGTGCATGCATGCACCTGTGTGCAAATAATGTGTTACTTGTGTGACTGTGGTGTGGGCATACAAAACCATGCAGATATTTTATGTACTATGTGTATGTAATTCTTCATGTTTGTGTTCTATTTTTCTGCAGCAGAACATTGTTTTTGTGTGTTTTTTCTACTCCAGTGCTTCTAACAATGTTAACAGATGAATGTATAAGCAACTCAGCTTAGATAAGATTGGCAGTGATTTCTCTGAAAAATAATACAGTTCATTTCATGGAATGCGCTAACATTTTATTAAGTGGTATGAATGAGTGTCAGTGTTTGAGTGTTTGTGTGTGTGTGTGTGTGTGTGTTGTTTGATGCGTTCATTTTTTTATGCAAACGTAGCTTTAATCATAAAAAGAATTGACTAAGTATTTGCAGTGATGTACTGAGGATTGAAAAGTGATAGTCGAACAAATTGTCCTGGGACAAGAGAAATCAATAGGACTATGTCATGGCTCTTGCAAAAATCAATAAGACAAAGTGTGCAAAAATGTTAATCAGACGTGTGTCCTGACAGGGGATAACACAATAATACATTTTTAGTTTTAATAGGTCAATGTCCTATGACCGGGTCCTTGGGACATCACTGTAATAATTTGTTTTTTAAAACCTCATTTGATGGCGCCATAATTGCATCTAGTAGGCCTACACAGCTACATACTATAACATATTTCAACATTTATCAGGGAATGGATGACGAACAATATTTTCATGAGACTCAGTTCATTTCCTGACGATTAAAACACAAGAATAAACAGATATATATGCACAGGGCATTAAATCAGCAAGGGTAGGATCATCAAAGACTGACACAGAGGCCTACACAAAAACATAAGGCAGTGGCTATGTTGCCGGTCACTGTAATTTAGCCTACAGGCTATTTTTCCGGTTACAGTAATTTAGCCTGTATCCACAGTGTAGGTAGGCTAAAGTACTTTTCTTTAACAATACTCAATGCAAATGCGCCTTTGAGAAGGAACTAGGAGGTACTCATTTTCTTTCATTCCTGGCATTGAGATACAGTAACACATGGAGAGAGAGAGGTATGAGCAGTGAAAGACAGTGAAAGAGAGACAACGAGAAAGACCATGACAGAGACAGTGATACTAGAGAGACAGGGACATTAAAGAGATAATCATACACTCAGTCACACACACACTTGTGCTCATTAATAGTTACCCCCCCCCCCCCCCCTCACACACATACACATGGGAGTGTGCATGCATGCACTTGTCACACAAGCAGACCACAACCATCGATACCATAACCATAACACACGAATAATAATTACACCAATGTCCTGGACCTTATTGGGCCTGGGACCTAAAGGAATCATCAAAATTACATTTGGGACACAAAAGGATAAACCAGGAGTGAGATATATTAGGCCTGGGACATAGCGGGCTTATCCCGAATGATGACTCACAGACATAGTCACAATCGCATCATAGTGGGGTCAAATCGTATGCAGTGATTGAGTGTGGCTAGGCCTTGAGTTCGCCCCCCCCCCCCCCACCCCCCCCCCCCCCCCCCCCCCCACACCCCCCCCCCCCCCCCCCCCCCCATTTTGATTTTTTTTTTTAAACAAAAAAACCTTAGCCTCGTTGGGGTTTCAGTTTGGGGTAACATACCCGAGCATTCAAGAGGTCATAGGCCTACATGTGTGTGTCTAGCACATACACACAGAAGAACAGACAGAAAGAGTGAGAGAGACAGGCAGAGAGGGATCTGTATCTGTAACCACTTCTGACATTTGAAACCAATGGGATAGAGAGAAACAGAGATTGAGAGAGAGAGAGAGAACGAACAAACACAATTTTATTTATACAGGGTAATGAGATAAGTATACATGGTTTTTTTACACCCTGTGGCAAATGAAAATATAAAAAAAAACAATAACAAAACATGCAATGAAACTATTGAAAGTAAAAATAAACCACCAATAAAATGTGAAAAGTGAAAACGTTGACGGAGAGAGAGTGAAGGGGATGGGGGTGGGGGTGGGGGGAGAGAGAAACAAGAGACATAAATTAAGACAGAGAGTGAAAGAATGAGAGAGTGAGAGAGACAGACAAATGCAGAAAGATAAAGAGGTAGAATAAGACACTGACATAGACAGCCGGAGAGAGAGAGAGAGAGAGAGTGAGTGAAAAAAGAACATAAGCTAAATAGTGACAGGCAGTTTAGCCTTAAGCTAAATTACCATGACCGGCAACGTAGCCTATTTGAAAACATAATCATGTAAACTGCAGAAATGAACGTTGGTGCGCGCAAACATACAAACATACACAATGCCATCTTTCACTTTCAGGCAACATACAGTCTCACCCATACAGTCTCTCAAATTTACACACAATGCCCCTCCCCCCACCCTCACTTACCCACCATGCTATGCATCAGGCAGGCAACACACAGTCTCACCCATAGTCACCTCACACACACACTCACACAAGGACGCGCACGCATACACACTTTTATGTCTGGGACACACACTAAGTAACTTGTCTTGCTAGTTAGCCTAGCCTAGATCAAAGTGTTTGGTTAGGCCTAGGCCTAGATCTACTTTCTGTTTGCTCTTTCTTTTCTCGTGTTTTTTTAAATCTATTCTTAATTAACAATCTATCACTTATTGTAACAAAGATGATGTTAATTATGCATGTCTGCGCTTTAAAATCAAAGTTTACTTGACTTATTCTAGACTCAGATCAAGCTGAATCGTGAATGTTGGCACTGTGGCGGGCACTGCGTCTGCGCCATCGATGTTTGCATGGCGCTCGGCACTTCATGCCCGATTGAAACAGTGCCAGCATTTTTCATTCAAGATGTTTGAGGAGTTGAAAAAAATTGGGATTCTTAAAGGCTTCTTGAATTTTAAAATGGATACGCATAACTGACTTAAAATGTCCCCTAAGCCGAGAAAAAGACAGAAATCCGAGGCCTATCAAACTTCGTCTACCATTTCCGGTTAAATTTTATTGACAGTCTGAGCCGACAATGGGTGTTTGTGATTATTGCTGTTAAACTTCTTCTAAGTCGCACCCGTGTAAAAACCGATATCATCACATTTTATTTGAGCCATCTGTCTTATAAAATGCAAAATCTGAACTTACAGGCTTGCGTATTTTGTCCGGCATTACGCTTGAAAGTGGGTACATCGCATCGTTTCAAACAACTTCGCTAGGCCTCGCTGAATGCAGCGCGCGCGTGTGCGGCTAGGATCGTTAGGTTCGTTTGGTTGACTTGTGGGGAAACGATGTGCTATAAATAGATTTTCGGTTACTGCCGTTGTATAGAAGGGAGATTATCCTGTCTTCTCATGGGTGAAACGTATTATTTTTTCAGCTTGGTTTTCGCTCAGTTACGGAAAGTGTGAAGAAAAAAGTTGATTTTTGTACACCGTTTTTTCTAACAGTAATAAATAATTTTGTGGCTTACATCAATGGAATCCTCAGTTTTTGCTGAAGAAGTAGATACCAAGTATAGCCGTATCCGATGTGCATCGCTTTCCCACAAAGCCGAGAAAGCAGCGTGCCGAATGAGCTTATTTTAGAAACGCGACGTCGGCTGGCTCAAATTTATAAAAGTAGCTATATGTCTTGTAGTTGTTTTTAATTTGCTTGATTTTTATAAGCTTTCAACACACAAAAACAGACATTCATCAAAAAGTTGAAACAATAAACTTTATTTCACAACAAATTTGAGACCAGTCTGTGCTCAAATAGCTGAGAACTGAGCAGTTGAAAATGATGAAAATCAGGGTTTGAGTCAAAATGATTGACGTCAAAGACGCGCTGTGCCGCTAGCTAATACAAGCCTTTTTATTTCTTTTTTATGCAGTTTCTCTAAAGGAGTTTCGCTCACAACAAAGGAAATAGCTTCCTTGTTTTTTCTTCTGCACTACAAAAGAAGAAAAAGCTTCAACCACAATGAGTGACCTCCACCCACCCCATCCAAAATGGCTACTCTGTAACTCTCTCAGACTCAGGCATCTCCGTCAAGGAGGAATCGCCGTTTTGACGGTTTAATTTCTAGAAAACCAGAGCAAAGTGAGTGTTCCTATCCTTGAAAAGGCTGTCTTTCTAAGTTTCTGGTGATCTATGACATTACAGCCATTTAGATCTATGACTATGTGACAATGATTCACGGAGTCTATGAAAACATGTTCTAGTTCAATGTATTGTATATCTTATAGTTATGTACCTTGACAAATCTGCTTTGCCTGGATAAATCAGTAGACTATACTACCTTTTTCACTGGTTAGTGCTGTCTCAGATGAGACAACCTCATACTTACCTAACTCGCTGAATGTTCGAAGTCTTTCTAGATCTTCACAGTCATATCAAGCAAGAACCTACCTCGTCATAACAGGCCAACACTGACCTTCACCTTGTTGATAACCTTGGCAGCGCTTGATTAACATTGAATTTGTTTGTCTTGATCTCACGGAAAGGGGCGAAGGTTCGTATTTATTCCGACACGTATAGGCCCCCAAAATATGTAGTGTTTTCAAGATAATAACAAAAAATAGTGTTGCTCAAATATTCTGGAAATTATTACTTTTAGATGTATAAGTAGCTTGGTAAATAGATTCACACGCGCGCGCGCACACACACACATGAGTACACGTACGCACGTGTACGCAGTGTGTGTGTGTGTGTGTGTGTGTGTGCATGTATGTGTGTGCGCATGTGTGTGAGAGTGTGTGCATGTGCAGGCCCCAAAAATATGTAGTGTTTTCAAGATAACAACAAAAAATAGTGTTGCTCAAATATTCTGGAAAATATTACTTTTATAGATGCTTAGCCTAGTAGACAGTAGACAGATTCACACACGCGCGCACACATGCACACACACACACATACACGTGTACGCAAATACACACATGCACTGACTCACACACTCTGTGTGTGCGTGTGCATGTGTGTGCACATGGGGGTGAGAGTGCGCATGCCGCGTGTGCATCGTGCATGAGGGAAAATAAAAGGCAAAATGTGAGGAGAGAACATAAGAGAAAGAACAGAATAGGGCCTACAGTGTACAGTAAAGAATCAAGAATGAGT
Source organism: Phymorhynchus buccinoides (assembly GCA_017654935.2). Taxonomy (NCBI): domain Eukaryota; kingdom Metazoa; phylum Mollusca; class Gastropoda; order Neogastropoda; family Raphitomidae; genus Phymorhynchus; species Phymorhynchus buccinoides. The sequence goes on from CM065691.1 coordinate 52,916,190, forward strand.
TATCTGGAGGTTTTGGGAACACACACACCACACCATGGTATAGGCCTAGATGTAATACATGATGCTATTATGTATAGAGTGGCATAGAGGTAACGCGTTCGCCTTGTGTCAAGCCGTCCCGAGTTTGGTGTGAACGTCAGTTGAGTCTTTTGGATGAGACAATAAACCAAGGTCGATCCTGTGTGCCCATACACCTAACACACGTTAAACCCAGTGGCAACGAAAAAGTTGTCATTTGGTCAAAATTTACACCCCACACCACCCTTTCCTTCCTCATCAGTAACACAAAAATTGCATGCCGAACAAAAAAAAATTGGGTGGCGCACCTCTGGCTGCGACGCGCTCTCCACTGAGGTGGGAGCAACCCGAATTTCACAGACGCCTCTGTGACTATAAAGTACTTAATACCTAATATCTCAAAACGATATTTTTTGTTTGTTCGTTCCTAGTTGTGGCGTAAATGTGTCTGTCTGTCCCTAACCGAGAGAGTGGGAATGTATCCTGGGCAAAGCATGATCTTCACAATAAACACATTCTAGCCCAGCCTGCAGGAATAGCATCATGATCTACTCCCTCTGCTATCTGTAGACATGGTTGGAAACGACTGGCTGACATACATACATATATGGAGTGTGTATAAATAATAGGTCTACGTACAATAGATTAGCTTATTTACTGTACGCTACTATATCAGAGATAGGGCTCCCACTCCCAGAGAGGGGTGGGTAGATTAGGGGAAGATGCTTTACCTTTGTCTATAACAATAGATTAGCTTATTTACTGTACGCTACTATATCAGAGATAGGGCTCCCACTCCCAGAGAGGGGTGGGTAGATTAGGGGAAGATGCTTTACCTTTGTCTATAACAATAGATTAGCTTATTTACTGTACGCTACTATATCAGAGATAGGGCTCCCACTCCCAGAGAGGGGTGGGTAGATTAGGGGAAGATGCTTTACCTTTGTCTATATAATTACGCTCTGAATGTAGCTCTGAATGTGAGAGCTAGCTGGAATGGGAGTTGAGGAAGGGTGGAGGGAGTTCTTTATAATTCTCTTGCTATAATATGGTTAGTTGTTCTCTATGTGTGTGTGTTGTGAAAAGTGATTATTAGATAACCGCATATTTTATCTGTAATCGCATATTATATCTTAGGCTTTTCTACACATTGTGTCTTTGTCTGTTGTGTTGATTTGTTGATTTACGATTTTATTGCTGCAAAAAGAATGTCATGTAAAATGGACAATAACATATTGATTGATTGAGGGGTGGGGGTGAAACTGGGATAGAATGGAAGAAAGGGGGAGGAGAAGGGAGGGAGGATTTTCTGGGGTTTTTTTTTTTTTTTTTCCTTCTCTCTTTCTCTAATGTCCACACATACACAAACACATCCACTGGATTCTCTCTCCTTTTCTCTCTCTCTCTCTCTCTCTCTCTCTCTCTCTCTCTCTCTCTCCAACACACACTCTAACAAACACACCCACTGGAAGAGAGAGTGCACACAGTAGAGAGACAGACAGAGGGACAGAGAGACAGAGAGAAAGAGCAAACGAACGAACAAAATGGAATATGATAATGGATGAATGAAATTTTATTTTTTACAGGTTAATGAGATCAGTATAAATATAGAGAGAGAAACAGAGACAGACACACAGTCAGACAGAGGCAGAAAAACAAAGAGAGAGATAGACAAACAGGCTGGCAAGCAGGCAGACAGAGACAGAAATTATAAGAAGTACCAGCTTTGAGAAGAGGTAGACAGACTGACAAGAGACAGAGAAAGAAAGAAACAAAAAAGCCAAAACAAGACAGATTGAGGTAAAATGAAAATTGATTTTATTTCAAACCTGGAAACTACACATGCAGCTTTGTTACAAATTTAGCATATTTCTAAAAAATACAATGCCCATCTTTTTTTAAGGTTCACAAGATGACTCTAGGTTAGCTATGGATAAAATAATGTAAGGATGAATATTGAATACCTGGAAGAAGAAAAAAGTGTGCAGCATGTTTTAAAAGTCATTGGAAAAAAACCAAGAAAAACATTTGTGCAACATATTAACTTCAATCAAGTGACCTTTGTCAGTTTCATTAACAAAATAATATCGTATCACAGCTTTTGCTTGTCTTTTCTTCCATCCGGTCAATATGAACATGCACACACATACACACTCACTCACTCTCACACACAGATATACGCATACACACGCACATAAAAAGAATAAATATAAAATCTGATCCAACTGCTCTGATCTAAAGTAAAGAAGGCAAATCTTGGAGAAACACAATATCAAAGCATTCTTCACAAATGGTTTTGAGAAACTCAAAAATAACAAGCTGCACAGATTCACTGCCATGTGGCCGAAATCAGTCTGTAGCACTCCCTACTTTCACTTTCTGTTTCAGTCACTAATTGCAATGTTCAAGATTGTTCACTCCATGATGTTATGCCTCCAAGCAAGCAATGTGGCCAGACCCAACACCCCCTCCCCCTCTTCCGTGGAGATAACGGGGTGGGTGGGTCTTTTGTATAAATAGTTCTCCCATCTTCTGGAAGTTCTGTGCTTATAACTTTCTCTAATCTGTCACTCTCTTTGACTCTGCCTTTTCTCTTTGCTTACTTTCATCTACTATCTTTCTGCCTTACTGGTCCATTCTGCCTTCTCTTTTTCTCCAAGAAACACTTACAAAGATTTTGTTCAGCCGAAGACGGACATGCTGAGCCTAACTATTTCTTAGTTAGGCGCATAACGGCAGCATGACGCATCTGCGCTCATAATGACAGGAAACTGTCCGAACGATTGAAGAAGAAGAAGACCGCGAGGGACAAACTCTAATGGCAGCCTGGAAGGTCTTCAGGTGACTGCTGCTTGATGATGATGATGATTCTTCTTCGATCGCTGAGACAGTTTCCTGTCAATTATGAACCCAGATGCGTCATGCTGCCGTTATGTATCTAACTAAGAAATAGTTAGGCCCAGCAAGTCCGACTTCGGCTGGAGGAAATCTTTTTGAAAGTGTTTTTCTTTCAAAAAAGGCAGGAGAATGGAGCAGTAAGGCAGAAAGATAGTAGATGACAGTAAGCAAAGGGAAAAGGCAGAGTCAAAGAGAGTGACAGATTAGAGGAAGTTACAAGCACAGAACTTCCAGAAGGTGGGGGAACTATTTATACAAAAGACTTCCCGGTATCCCCACGGGGGGAGTGATGATGATGACGGTGAAGAAGAACATTACAAAAATCAGCCCAGCCCGTTTCCTCTCTTCACTATCAGTCAGTAAAAACAAAGTCCACCACCAGAGACAGATGGTCGGAGGGATAGGTCATCGACGGAAGTCGATCTTTCCCTATCTCTTCCTCCGTCGGAAACCGCAGCAGGGAAACCGGCTGCAGGCGTTTTCTCGTGAACCACACGTAGTCTATGCAGTGGACAATTTCCACATTGCCCTTTGACCCTACCACCTTCCACGTGGTGTAGCTGGGCTCCTCCAGTTTGTCAGTGAGGTAGCGATACGCACTGTCCAGACCCAGACCGCTGTTTTGGAACGTGGCGTACACTTGCTCGCTCGGTTCTGCATTGAAGTCGCCGCACACGATCAACGGGGAAGATTCCGGCACATTTTCTCGCAAGAATTTCTCCAGAAATTTCCCCTGTTCATGTCGGATTTGCCAACAGGACGGCTGAGATTTGAGATGCGTAACAGCAATGTAAAACTCTTTCTTGGTGACTAGATGAGAGAATTTGCACAGAATCGCAACTTGGTTCGTTTCAAAATCTTTCTCGTTTTTCAGAATGACGTTTTTCTGCTCTTTGAGTTCGACCTGGTCGGTTTTCCAGAACAGCGCACATCCGTCGGGCCCGTAGCTGACCGGGGAGTAGAGGCAGGGGGAGTCTGGTTTGGGGAAGAAGCAGGCGTGGAAGCCGAGGGGCTCCAGGGTGTCCCTGAGCAAGGTGAAGTGGTCCACCTCCTCCAGGCAGACCAGGGCACTTCCGTAGCCCAGCACCTCCTCCACCAGGTGGAGCCACCGGTGGTCCCAGCGCAGGGCGTCCGGGGGACACAGCACAAAGTTGTCTGCCCCTTGACTCAGCGCTGCAACACACAGCGCATGTCAACACGTTATGTTTAAAAGATAGAGAAGAATCATTAGAAGTCTTCCAAGCGCTGGGAAGGGGGGGGGGGGAGGAGGGCACAGCACAAACTAACAAAATTGTCTGCCCCTTGACCCAGTGCTGGAACACACAGCGCATGTCAACATATTACCTTCTATTTTCTTCTTCTTTCACAATCGATCGCCTCAATTATGAGCGCAGATGTATCATTGTTGCCGTTATGCGCCTAACTATTTCTTAGTTAGGCCCAGCAAGTCCGACTTCGGCTGGAGGAAAATCTTTTTGAAAGCCTGTGTTTCTTGAAAAAAGGCAGGAGAATGGACCAAGTAAGGCAGAAAAGGCAGTAAGATAGTATGACAGTAAACAAAGCGAAAAGGCAGGAGTCAAAGAGAGTGACAGAATTAGAGGAAGTTACAAGCACCATAACTTCCATATGGTGGGGGAACTATTTGTACAAAAATGTTAGGGTTTGTGTGATGGTAGTGGTGGGGTGTGTGACTACAGTACAAGATAGCGGTAGTAAGGACCCACCCTGTGCCAGCAGGTTCCACTGCATGACTGAGCGTTGGTGGGGGGTGACTACAATGCAAGATAGCAGTAGTAAGGACCCACCCTGTGCCAGCAGGTTCCACTGCATGACTGAGCGTTGGTGGGGGGTGACTACAGTGCAAGATAGCGGTAGTAAGGACCCACCCTGTGCCAGCAGGTTCCACTGCATGACTGAGCGTTGGTGGGGAGGTGTGGACTACACGTGGCAAGATTAGCGTTAGTAACGGACCCAGCCACCTAGCTTGCCATGCAGCGTTCCACTTGCATGTGACTGAGCGTCGTTGGGCGTGGGCGTGGGGGGCGGGCGGTGACTACGCTTACACAAAACAAGCGGTATTCAAGATCACTCCAGGAGAACCACGGCACCAAGTCAGGACACCAGTGCGAAGATCACACAAAACTGCGAAGCGAAGCCCCTAGCATCGTCGGAGGGTGAGCCTTTGACTCCTCTATCACCACTCTCCTCGTGAGGCCCACCCACTCGTATCCTGGGCGCTCAAACTAACCTAGAAGCAGTAAATAAGCACACACCACAAAAACTACACCCTCTAATGCAAGAAGCGGACAAAAAAAGACAGAACACAAAAGAACAACAGGAGAGGCAATCGAAGGAAGGAAATCGTCGAACCCCTCTCCCCGTGGTACAGAGCAAATTCTCGCATTCCACGACTTTACCTCCTCCCTTGTGTTATCACACCCCCTCCCTTCCCCCCCCCCACCGCTCCCACTCTTACCCCCATCCATGCTACCTCTTCACCACCCACAACATACCATCTCATCCGACCTTGACCTACTACGCCCATACTCAGTCAAAAAGCTATCCTATCCCTCCCTTTCACTGCCTCTCTCCTCTCTACCCCCCCACAGCCTTATTACGGCAAACGATATCTTATATTTCCGTTTCATCCTGCTTCTCCATTTTTTTTCCTTACTCCCTCCCTTTCCTCTACGATCTTTTTCCTTTACAAACACCCAAATGTCCATCCCTCTGGTTCGGTGCTTAAGTCTGTGTGGCACATTCCGTCCCTCTCATCTCCCTCTCTCAGTGCGAACCTCTTCATGGCGCCCAGGTTTTGCCACTCCCTTTACTACCTCTCTATCCTTTCTCAACTTTAGCACAAGTTCAACAACAACCCAACAAACACAGCAACTGCTCGGTCACAAAAACAAGCATTCGGATCAATGCTCCATTGGTTACAACCTCTCTCTCAGCGGCAACATGTCGCTATACTCTGGTACTCACCCATCCTGCACTAGCGTTTCCGTATCCAGTTGGTCACTGCTAGATCTCTACCGAACCACCTCCGCCTACCACGGCCTCCCGAGTACGTTCCACACCCCATATATCCTGCCCTGTCTATTTTAACCTTCTGGTCATAATGGTGTTAACACCTCCCTTTTACTACCGTCTAGACGACAAATTCACCGCAATCGAAGACCACCACCCTCTATCCCCTTTTCAGCTTTCTAGTCACCCCACCCCCCCAATCCATCTACCGCATAGTCAAACAACCCAACACGCCTTGCGCACATATTTCTCGCTGTTAAATTATCATTCTTTTCTCCCCCCCCCCTTCTCTGGAATCTTCTTTTCTCTGTCGCTTGTCTACTTCACGTCTAATCTGCTCACATCTCTTATCGACCACATCGCCCCGCACGCTCACTTTTCTCCACTGGTTTTGTCCAGTCTTCCTATACAGCGTCATTAACATCCTATCTCATAGTTCCCTTCTCTCGTCTATATCCTGTCTCCTGTCCTCTGTACACTACTATGAAGGACTCTGCCAGAGTCGCTACCCACTCTCCTATGGCCGTCCTCTTACCCTATCGACCATTTGTCTAGACTGGGAACAGCTACATCGGTTTCCACTGTTGTCAGCAATACTCAGCGATTGCGGTCGTACTCTCAATCCTCACACCAGAGCCGACACACAGACAGTCGGTACTTGGTACTACAAAGATACCTACTTCGATGTTGCTAGTGGGCTCCGACACTACAAGCCAACATCACAAGAACTTAGGATCGCCATAACGAGCAAGACAGACTGAAAATCACAATCCCGTCTGAACTCGATACACGGATTGACTGGACGACGCGGATGCGAATAAGAAGATCATAAACTAGAAGGTAATATCTGTTTACCATGTCATGCGCTCTGCTGTGTTGGAATACCTCCAGAAGCACTAGGGTCAAAAGTCACAACATAAAGCTGAGAACACATAACAGGACACTCAATTATGTTAGTTCATGCTGTGGCTGTCGCAACCCTTACTCCAAAACCTTACACCTAAACCGCGATACGCCCCGCAATCCGCCCCCTCCCACATTCCTACCCCTCCCGGCCTACCCCCGGTTCCCCTGAGGATGCCAGGGCTGCGGGGTGGTGTCCTGCGGTGTGTGTGAAGACTGTCTAATGTATTTCTTCTCTATCTGTAACTTTAAACTATAAGGGGGACCTCCGGTTTAGTGTGTATGGACATTCGCGCTAGTGTGCGTGTGTGTGCGCAGGCGCGTGAGCTCAGGGTCGCACACAACTTCTGTTGCTGTGTCCGCCCTCGGCATACCGTACTCAATCCTCCGGGGCTGGACCATGCCTCCGCGTCCCACCGGTGTGGCTCCACGGTTGATAGGAGCGTTCCCTCTGGCGGGCTAACGGTAATGCCCTGGTCTGCTGGAAGGAGCTCTGTGACCACTTCCACCTTGCTCACTGCGGCACCCCTTGGAGCCCTCGGCTTCAACTGCCATCTTCTTCCCTCCTTCCGCTCTCTTCTCCTTCCCCAAAAACCACAAACCAGGGGTGAACATCCCGGCTCATGGGCACCTCACTCCCTAATCCACCGTATCTACTCGCCTCACCCTTTCCTGCAGTTCTCCCCCATCCGGTCAGCCCTACGGGCCCAACGGATGGCGTGCGGCTCGCTTCGATAGGAAGCGAACAACCCTCGCCCCAGGGTATGAACACTCAGCAAGAGCAGAGAACAACTGTCATAGCGATCCATTGAAAAGAACGATTAAAGATTCGGTGTTAGGCAAAAAACGGAAACATCAACAACAAATTCATCAAAACCAATACCTCAACACCAACTTGTTACATGAATTCTGTGCATTCTCGTCCCACTTCATCATCAGTAGCTCACCAAAGAAAAGAGTCTTTAGACACTTGCTGCCTCATTACGCATTCTCAACCCTCACCTACCAGGAGTTACCTGTCTGAAGGCAAATTCCCGACAATGCACACGGAGCAGCAATACGACACTTCTGAGAGATAGAAATTCTTGCGAGAAATTCCGGAATCTTCCCCCGTGTATCTTCGGTCTTGCCGAGGCCCGTCTCAGGGCATGCGAGATCTTTCAACAATGCAGACCCCGGGAGCGCAGAAGGTCGCTCCACGCCGACTCTTCCCAAAAACACAAGAACAACCTCGCGGATACTGTGGTCCTGGATACAGGTGGACGTATCGTCTCACCGCAACCGAACAATCCGCTCAACTGCGCATCGTGGAGAACATTAAACGATGTGCGACGGAGCACAGCAAGCTAGCACCCGTGTGGACATAGTGAGTAGCGGTTCAAATACCCGGGCATGTTCGGAAATTGCCACGTGCATAGCACTACGTGTGGTTTGCAATCGGAAAACTCCTCCATCCTCCCAGGACTTTCCCTACTGCTGCGTCTCTTCCCCATCCTGACGAGACGCAAGAGATGAGGCGGGCGCGAGATCGACTGCGACTCGCGTCGAGCATGGACTATCCCATATACCCGCTGTCGGGGCTGGGCTCCTTGCGAGTAGGGTGCGACTCTCTGTTTTCTTTTAAACTTTAACAACTGTGACTGCATAGCAAAGTGAAGAGCAGCGTGACAGCGGAGCTGGGCATTACGAATTGTATTCCGTACATTCATCTTATCTTTCTTCCACCGTCATCTATCATCATCAACCAATCCCGAAAATTCTCCATTCACCTTCTCTCTCAACCCTTCCCAAGGTCCTCACGTAGGGGATGCCAATCAAATCCGGGAAAGATCACAATGCTCTTTATTGCGTATAAAGGGTAAGTTTTCCCCATCTCGCGTCTGTTCTCCCACCACGCGTTCCTGGACAGCTAGTAAGCACTAAGTGCTCTAACCAGTGCTGTGCTATAGGGAGTCAACTTCACTTTAACCAAAAAGATTTCCTGTCACGTACCTCCCTCTCAATTGCACACTAATCATGGCCCAATTTTCTCCCTTCTGAGGCTTATCCTGTTACAATACATAACATTAAAGTCGATAATCTGTGCTGAACCCTTTCACTAAGAGCGGCAAATATCTAGCCTAATCTAACATCCTGCCTTATACTATTGAAATAATATGAACAAGTAACATAAAAACACTTAGTTAACCAATCTCCAAGGATTTCCCTCCCAGCCGACAGCTCGGGCATCCTTGCTTCCCGGCCTACCTGTCAACAGCTCTCATGTTATAGGTAGCAGACTACAACAACCCGCTGTCAGGCATGATTACCACGCCATCTCTGCTGACCGCCTACAGTAATTTCCTGAGCAACAACGTAATCACACTCGTCCCTCAGCGAGCAGCATCGAAGAACTGAACATCAAGTCCTATCCTCCTAATCACCACTATTCGAAAGCAGTCAGCTCAAACACATTAAAGACCACCATTACCCCAGGCTGCCTAATCAGAGGAAGATATTGGTCCAAAACACCCCTACGCTGGTGATCTTCGGTTCAGGTTCTTCTTCTTCATCAACTCGTTCGGCTGAGACACACCACGAGTTCACAGTTTCCCTGTCCATCATGGCGCAGACTGCGTCCATGATTGCCCAGCTATGCCCCTGACTAAAGCAATACAGTTAGGCTCAGCATGTCCTGTCTTCGGCTGACCCAACAATCTTTGTACAAGTGTTTTTCTTCCTTCATTTGGAGGTTGTGAGCGAAAAAGAGCAAGGCAGAATGGACCATTAAGGCAGAAAGATACTAAATAAAAGTAAACCGGTCAAAGAGACAAAAGGCAGAGTCAAACAGAAGAGTGACAGAGTTTAGAGAAAAGTTCTAACAGAGCACCGAAACCTGCCAGAAGATGGGAGAACTATTTTCACAAAAGGACCCCCCACCCCGAACCCCCGTTCATCAGCGCCCCCACGACCAATGCGCGGGGAGCGGGTGTTGCGAGGCTCTGGCTCACATTGGCTTCTTGGATGGCATATACCTCATGGAGTGAATCCAATCTTGCAACTAAGTTGCAATCTGTGCCGATAACAGAAAGTGAAACGTAGTGAGTGCTCCGACACGACTGATTTCTGAGGCGCCAGCACAATAAGGCATGTCGAATCCTGTGCGCTTCGCTTATTGCTCTTGTGAGCTTCTCTCAGAAACCATTTGTAAGAATGCTTTGATATTGTGGTATTCCTCTTCATTTCTTCTCTCTCAAGTATTTGTCCTTCTTTACTTTAGACTTCATCGAGCAGTTGATGTGCGGGAGGGAATGATTTTCATAGTCTCGTAGGTTCTCCCTCTTAAGTCTGTCCCGTCCAGTGCGTATGCCAGTATTGTGATCCCTGTGTGTGAGAGTGAGTGAGTGTGGTCATGTCTGTATGTGCTACTGTAGTTCATAGTCCTGCATGTAATGACCGGATGGAAGACAAAGCAAGCATAAGCTGTGAATAACGATTTATATTTGGTTAATGAAGTATACTGACAAAGGTCACTTGATTGAAGTTAATTATGTTGCAACAAAATGTTTTTTCTTGGTTTTCTTCCAAGCGTTCTTACAAACTACGCATCGTCACACTTTTTTCTTTTCTTCAGTATTCAATATTCATCGTTACATTATTTTATCCATCCGCTAACCTAGAGTTCATCTTGTGAACCTTCAAAAACAAAAAAAGATGGGCTATTGTATGTTTTAGAACTATGCTTAATTTGTCTGTAACAAAGCTCACAATGTGTAAGTTCACAGGTTTCGAAATAAAACTTCTAATTCTCATTTTACCTCAATCTGTCTCTTAGTTTGGTGCTTTTTCTTGTTCTCTTTCTTGTCCTCTGTCCTCTTGTCCATCGGTCTACCGTTTCCTCAAGCTGTAGTACTTCCTTATAATTTCTGTCTCTGTACTGCCTGCTGCCACCTGTTTGTCCTATCTCTCCTTTTGTTCTCTTTCCTGGCCATCTGTCCTGACTGTGTTTCTCGTCTCTGTTTCTCTCTCTATATTTGTAATACTAGGATCTCATTAACCTGTAAAAAATACACCATTTCATTCATCCATTATCATATTCCATTTTGTTCGTTTCCATCGTTTGCTCTTCTCTTCATCCTGCTCTCTCTGTCTCCTCTGCTGTCTCTTCTACTGGGTGCCCTCTCTCTTCGCGTGGGTGCTCGTTTGTCTAGAGTGTCGTCGTTGTGGAGAGAGAGAGTCAGGAGGAGAGAGGAGAGAGAGAGAGAGAGAGAGAAAAGGAGAGAGCAATCCAGTGGATGTGTTTGTGTATGTCGTGAATTCAGAAAGGAGAAGGAATACAAATCAAAAAAACCAACAAATCCTCCCCCTCCCTTCTGCCTCGTCCCCTTTCTTATCTTCTGCCATTCTATCACATTTTCACCGCCCACTCAGTCCTCATATCAATCAATATGTCTTTATTGTCCATCTTTTACATGACCATTCTTGTGGCAGCAATAACAATCCGTAATACAACAAATCAATCCAACACAACAGTACCAAAGACACAATCGTGTCAGAAAAGCCTAAGATATAATACTGGCGATTGACACGACTGATAAATCATGCGGTTATTCTAATAATCACTTTTCACAAAACACCACACAAATTAGAGAACAACTAACGCATATTATAGTCAAGGACAGAAACTTATAAAAGAACTCCCTCCAACCCTATCAATCCTCAACTCCCATCTCCACTAGCTCTCCCATTCAGAGCTAACATTCGAGAGCGTGAAATTATATAGAACACTATAGGTAATGCATTTGTTCACCCCCCCTAAAAAATCTATGCCCACCCATCTCTGGGTGGGAGCCCTATCTCTGATATAGTAGCGTGTACAGTAACAAAGCTAATCTATTTGTTTATAGACAAGGTAGAAGCATCTTCCCCTAAATCTACTTACCCCACCCCCTCTCTGGGAGTGGGAGCCCTATCCTCTGATATAGTAACGTACAGTAAATGCTAATCCTATCTGTTATAGACAAAGTATAACAGCATCTTCTCCCTAATCTACCCACAGCTCCTCTCTGTGAGTGGGAGCCTATTCTCTATAGCAAGTAGCGTACGTAAATACGCTAATCTATTTGTGTAACGTAGACCTATTTCTTTATAACACACCCATATAGTGGTATTTATGCTTCATGCCCAGCTCGTTTCCTTAACCATGTCTACAGATAGCAGTAGTGAGATAGATACATGATGCTATACTTCCTGCAGGGCTGGGCTGTCGAATGTGGGTTTTTATTGTGAAGATCACTGCTTTGCCCATGATAACATTTCCCACTCTCGTCGGTTAGGGACAGCGAGACACATTTACGCCACAACTTACGTGAACGAACAAACAAAAAATATCGTTTGAAGATATTAGGTATTAACTCTCTACTTTATAGTCCCAGAGCCGTCTGTGAAATCGGGTTGCTCCATCTCAGTGCGATAGCGCGGATCTACGTCGCAGCCAGTAGGCCACCCAATATTTTTTTTTGTTCGGCAGTGCAATTTTTGTGCGTTACTCGTCTCGAGGACGGTAAAGGGTGGTGTGCGGTGGTAAATTTTGACCAAATGAACCAAATCTTTTTCTCGTGTGCCACTTCGGGTTTTGAACGTGCTGTTAGGTAGTTCATTGGGCACACAGGATCGACCTTGGTTTATTGGTCTCATCCAAAAAGACTCAATTGAACTCTCACACCAACCAAACTCGGGGACAGGCTGACACAAGGCAACTTCGTTACCTCTATGCCACTCTCTCAATAATTAGCATCATGTTTGTTTACATCGAGGCTATACATGGTTCTGGTGTGTGTGTTCCCCAAAAACCTCCAGATACTCAATTTCTTGGATTCTTTACTGTAACACTGTAGCGCTACTATTCTGATTCTTTCTCTTTATGTTCCTCCAGTTTCCCCACATTTGCCCTTTTATTTTCTCATGCATCGATGCACACCGCGGCATGCGCACCAATCTCACCCCCATGTTGACACACATGCCACTGCACACACAGAGTGTGTGAGCAGTGCCATGTGTTTATTTGCGGTACACGTGTAATGTGGGGTGGTGTGTGTGCATGTTGTGGCGCGGCGTAGTGTTGAATCTTCTACTGATACTACTAGGCCTATACCATCTATAAAAGTAACATTTTCCAGAATATTGAGCACGTCTATTTTTTCTCTCTGTTGTTAGCTTGAAAACTGCAACTACATATTTTTGGGGCCTTGTCCCCTGCACACACTCTCACCACACTTGCGCACACACATACATGCACACACACACACCAGTACACAACCACTGCGTACACGTGCGTACGTGTCCCACTGTGTGTGTGTGCGCGGGCCCGCTAGTGTCAAGTGTGCAGGTGTGACTCTTATTTACACACTACTTTACATCTAAAGTAATATTTCCAGAATATTTGAGGGCACCACATATTGTTTGTGTATATCTTGAAACACTACATATTTTGGTGGCCTATACGGGTCGGAATAAATACCGAACCTTCGTGCCCCTTTCTCCTCCGGGAGATCAAGACAAACAAATTTCAATGTTAATCAAAGGCGCTGCCCAAGGTTATCAACATAGGTGAAGGTCAGTTGTTGCCCTGTTATGACGAGGTAGGGTTCTTGCTTGATATGACTGTGAAGATCTAGAAAGACTTCGAACATCAGCGAGTTAGGTAAGTATGCCAAGGTTGTCTCATCTGAGACACCTAACCAGTGAAAAAGGGTAGTATAGTCTACTGATCTTATCCAGGCAAAGTCAGATTGTCTCGTCAAGGTACATAACTATAAGATATACAATACTATTGAACTAGAACATGTTTTCATAGACTCCGTGACTCATTGTCCAATAGTCTAGATCTATCCATGGCTGTAATGTCTCCGCCTAGATGGATTTATAATGCCTATTTTTGCGTGTTCTAGACTTAATAGGGGCACCCTGATCGGCTATGATTTTTCGCAAGACACTAGCGTCGAGATTCACCAGAAACTTACAGTATACAGACATCCCACTAACGCCTTTTCAAGGATAGGAACACTCCCTTTTTGCTCTGGTTTTTCTAGAAATTAAACCGTGGAAACGGGCGTATTCCTTCCAGTCCTTGACTCGATAGATCCTGAGTCATGCGAGAGATCTACAGAGTAGCCATTTGTCTGGATGGGGTGGGTGGAGTGGTCACTACATTGTGGTTTTGGCAATTTCTCTTCTTTGTACGTGCAGAATGAAAAACACGAAGGAACTATTTTCCTGTTGTTGTGAGCGAAAGCATCCTTTTTAGAGAAAGCTTCATAAAAAAGAAATAAAACGGCTTGCTATTAGCTAGCGGCAAGCGCTGCGTCTTTGGACGGCAATACATTTTGACTCCAAACCTGATTTTCATCATTTTCAACTGTGCTCCGGTCCTTGTCTCAGCTATTTGAGCACGAGACTGGTCCTACAAATTGTTGGTGAAATAAAGTGTTTATATTGTTTCAAGCTTTCTCTCTTGCTGAATGTCGTGTTCTTTTCGTGTGTTTAAACTCCTTATTAAAATCCAAGCAAAGTTAAAACAACATACAAGACATATCAGCTACTTTTATACAATTTGAGCCGGCCGAGCGCTCGCGTTTCCTAAAAAATAGCTCATTCGGCATCGCTGCTTCTTCCTTCTCGGCTTGTCGTGGGAAGGTGCGCGATGCACATTCGATCACGCTAGTACTTCGGTATCTACTTCTCAGCCAAAAACTGAGGATTCCATTGATGTAAGCCACAAAATTATTTATTACTGGTTAGAAAAAACGCGCTGGTATCCAAAAACTCAACTTCTCTCTTTCTTCACCTTTCCCGTAACTGAGCGTAAACCTAAGCTGAAAAATATACCTTTCACCCATGAGAGACACAGGATAACTCCCTTCTATACACGGCAGTAAACTCAGATAATCTATGTATTATAGGCCCATTCCGTCTTCCCAACAAGTCAACCAAATCGTTCCAAACCTAACGACCTATCCGCACCGCGACGCGCTGCAATCAGTCGAGGCCTTAGCATGAAGTTTGGTTGACTAACGATTACGATGCTCACCTCCACTTTCAAGTCGTATATCGCCTACGGACGAACATATCGCAAGCTCTCGTCAAGTTTCAGCATTTGTGCTCTTCTTATAAGACAGGATGGCATCAAATAAAAATGTAGATGATATCGTGTTTTTACATGGTGCAGCACTCAGAAGAAGGTTGTTAACAAGCAATAATTCCCCACTGGATCACGCACCCATTGGTCGGCTCGGCCTGTCCTGTAATAAAATTTAACACGGTCAAATATGGTACAGACCCCCGCAAAATAAACAAGTTTGATAGGAACAAAAAAAATCGATCTTCTGTCTTTATTCCTCGGCTAGGGGTGACATTTACGTGAGGTTATGCGTACTCCCTTTTAAAATTCAAGGACGCCTTGTAAGGATGTCTCCCATTTTTTTTCACAACTCCTTCAAACATCTTGACTGAAAAATGCTGGCTACTGTTTCTCCTCGGCTAGAAGTGCCGAGCGCCAACATGCACATACGCGACTGGCGGGCAGACGCGTGTGCCCGCACCACAAGTGGCCACCAACGCTCACAGAGATTCAGCTTGCATCTGAGTCTAGACTTCAGTCCAGTTAAAAAACTTTTGATTTTTAAAAAATGCGCGACAGCTGCCTTAAAAACATCATCTTTATTGTTACAATAAGTGGACTAGATCTTAAGAATATAAGGATATAGATTTAAAAACAAACCCTAGAAAAGAAAGAGCAAACAGAAAGTAGAGCTAAGAGGCCTACCAAAGACCACTTTGATCTCTGGTCTAGGCTCAATAGCAAGACACAGTGTACTATAGATGGTGGTCCCGTCTCAGCATAAAGTCTTGTATGCTTCCCGCGTCGGACCTATGTGTGCAGTTGGCGTGTCGTGTGAGGTGTCACTTGATGGGGATGAGACTGTGTCGTGTTTGCCTGGCCTGATGCATAGCCTGGTGGTCACCAGTGATCAGGTCGTGGGAGGGGCTTCATTGTGTAGTAACATTTGAGTAGACATGTATGGGTGAGACTAGTCTCTATGTTGCCGTATGCCAAGTGACAAGTTGCGATTGTGGTATTTGTATGTTTGCGCGGCCTCACCCGTTTCCCTGTTTTCTGCCGGTTCTAGCATAATTATGTTTTCGAAAGTAGGTGCTACGGTTCGCGCGGTCATGTGGTAATTTCGCTTACGCGCTAGAACTGACCTTCACTACTTTGAGCTTATGTTCTTTTTCCACTCAAACTGAAAAAAAACAAAAAAATAAAAAAAAGAAATGCTCTCTTCGCCTCAGGCCTTCGTCCGACTTCCTCTCTCTCCGGCTGTCTATGTCAGTTGTCTTGATTCTACCTCTTTCTCTGCATTTGTCTGTCTTTCTCTCACTCTCTCATTCTTTTAACCATCTCTGGTCGTTACAGATTACAAATGTCTCTTGTTTCCCTTCATCACGACCCACCAGCGTCCCCCACTCCCACATCCGTGACATTCCCTCACTCCATCTCTCTCCGTCCAACGTTTTCACTTTTCCACTATTTATGGTTGTATTATTTTTACTTTCAATATTTCATCTGCATGTTTTTTCGTTCACTTGTTTTTTTTTCATATATTTCTATTTGCCACATCACAGGGTTTAAACAAAACCCATGTAGAATTACTTTATCATCATTACCCTGTTATAAATAAAATTCGTGTTTTTCTTCAAGTTACTCTCTCTCTTCATCTTGCTCTCATGTCTTCCCTCCTACGTCTCTCTGATTCTCCTCTCCTCCTCTCATCCTCCAATTTCTGTACCTTCTCTTTCTCTCTAGTCCCCATTGGATCACTTCTTCAAATGTCATTAAGCTGTATACAGATCACTAACTTCCCTCTCTGGGTCCGTGCATGCCAGCCCTGTCCTCTCTCAAGAACACTCTTTCTCTTTCTGTCTGTTCCTTCTGTGGTGTACTATGTTCACTCGCATCCAGGGACTTCACAAACCCTTCCCATGTTCAAGTCGACGGAGGTAGCGCGTTACATTCAGGTTCACATGGTAGCCTCATCCATCTGACCTCATTGAAATGCTCGGTATGTTCACCTTCGTACCGCTATCCACAATCCAAAACGTCTGTCTCATCACATCATTACGCTCCACTCATTTCGATCAACTTCACCACCCAAGCTCATCAAGTAAACTTGTTTCCTGAATACTCACTCTTGTCTCCAGTCAAGTTCGAACCAATTACCTCAGGTCCTTCGTTCTCCCACAAGACCTCCGAAAACACATCAGCGGTGCACACGAGCAATAAAACTCAAGTTATTTCTTTTGTTTCGGTTCTCCGCCCAGCAGTCCCTCACCGACACTTACCTATTGGGGGTGGGTTGGGGGGGGGAGGGGGGGGGGGGGGGGAGGGGTGGGCGGGGCGGGAGTGGGTGGTGGCTTGGGGGTGGGTGGGGGGGTGATGCTGGGGGGGGGGGGCGGTTGGGGGGGGGGGGCGTGGCTGGGGGGGGGCGACTCCCGCTGCGCAGGGGGGAGGGACCTTCCTCAGCCAACGCCTGTTCAAGCATGTCCAAGCTCGCAGCACCGTTTTGCATTTCATCACTGGGTCGTCCCTCCCACGGCGCCTCCTTCCATCGCCTGTAGCGTCGCATTCCCCGCCGCTCCAC